>JASDQU010260420.1:3690-15678 GCA_032191745.1 Picea mariana
AACATGAAAATAATGGAAACATGGAAACATTTTGTGGAATAATCTGCCCATATGTAGTAGTGTTTGAAGCTCATTTATCCTTTTCATGGTCTTTATTTTCTTGTTGTCATCTCATACGCTATGAGGATCCCATGTAGTTCATCCATTGTGATATTATCAATGTCTGGTTTGTCTTCAAGAGTAGAAATATCGGCATCATATCTCATGGGCAATGATCTCAAGATCTTTTGGACAATGGGTTAATATTTGAATTCTTCTCCTAATTCTTTGATTTTGTTGACCACTTCATCTACTCTCTAAAGATATCCTGTTATGTTCTATTCTTCTTTAATATTCAAGTTTTCAAATTGTCTTATGTAGGTTTGTAGTTTGGCTTTTTTGACTTTGTTATCTCCTTCATATATGACCTTTAGTTTGTCCCAAATTTCTTTTGTTGAATTACAATGCATTAATTTCACAAATATAAGATTGTCCAATCCTCCTAGGATGGCATTGGTTGCTCTTCCATTGTCATTACAAAGCTTATTTATGGTTGTGTTTGTCAGAGTACTAGCAAGTTCAGTGTACCCATCTTCTGCATATTTCCATATATCAAAACCTAGGGCACAAATATAAGATTGTCTAATCCTCCTAGGATGGCATTGGTTGCTCTTCCATTGTCATTACAAAGCTTATTTATGGTTGTGTCTGTTAGAGTACTAGCAAGTTCAGTGTACCCATCTTCTGCATATTTCCATATATCAAAACCTAGGGACATTATATAGCATTTCATCCTCATACTTCAAAGTGCATAATCATTCTCTTTGAAGAAATGTGCACTAGTGGAAGACATTCCTTATTGTTTATCCATTGGATTATGCAGAATCTGCCTTCCAGTTATTAGACTATGCTAAAGGAACCATATTTGATACCAATTGTTGGAATGTACTTTAATACTGAGAGGTAGGGGGGGAATCAGTATTGATACCTTTTAACAATTTTTAAATAATTATTTATTAACTTTATTGATCAGCAAGAAACTTCAGTAAATAACATCAATAAATATAAATTCAAATTACAAATCACAATTTTTATATGAATATTTATTTAGGGCACAAAATCAAGGATAAAGTAATCTCCTTGTTCAGGGCACCAACTCCCCCTTTGTTTCAGGGCTCTAACCCTAGGAAGAACCAACTCCCTTATTTTAGGGAACCAAACCTAGGAAGCACCAACTCCATCTCTTTAAAATTTTATTTGGTAAAGGATATCGATCCTTCCTTGCTCCTCCCTTCCACCCTCACTTCATAAGTATATTTGTATTTATTCCTTGGACTCTGCACATGATTTCGTATATTCAGATGTAGACCATAGATACACTTTTATTTCACAATGCCTTTCTAGTTATATAGTATTCCAATAGGTATGAAATTCAACCATTGTGTCTTTTTAATAATAAACCATTGCACCTCTTCATTTAATTAACACAAATGATAATGTTTTGTTTATTAATATATTTTCAAAGACCAAATTAGACAGTAATTTTCGTACGAATATTCTCGAGTGATGAAAATGCATTTTACAATTATAGGACATGGATTTTTTGTAGAAAATGCCCAATTATCTAATTTGTGGGTAGTTTCCCCCAACAATATGCAAGGTGGATGGTATGGGTAGTTATTTGAAAAAAATTTGCTCAAATTTATTGTTGCGACCTCCTTCTAAACTTGTAAAATGTAGCATCCACATCAATAGCATAGATTTGGTCACAAATCCACATGATCGATAGTTATGACTGAGATCTATGTCCTTGGTTATTATCCTCTTAAGAACATATTATTCATGTGCTTAATCCATGTAACCCAACAAATTGCACTTAATCTCCAAGTTCCTTACACATTTTCTCTTCATCGCCCTTATGATCAGAACCATTGATAAGGGGCTAGAACCAAGTCCTTCGAACTTCTGACTTCAGGATATTATCCCTTTATAATATTCCAACTCTCACAGAGTTTGACCTACTAAAGTAGTCATAAAGTAATTTTGACTGCTTACTGTCAGTTAACAACTCCCCCTTACACTATCCTTCCAATGGCTAAGACTTAATCAAGTTTTCAGATGGATGATATTTATTTATTTCAGGAATTCTATACTCCGAGACTCTAGGAGATTACAACTCTAAAGTTGTTCAACTCCCTCAGAGTTATACCTATAAAGTGCTTATGCCATCCTTCCACTTCTTTATCTAAGGACTCTCATTACTCTCTTGAATTATTCCCTAGATATAACAGTTGGTGGGATTTCATGGCTTCATAACTATATGACTTCAAGAATTTGTGGCTTACCATGTCCTTCCACTATACTCGATCAGATGGTCGAGAATTCACCTGAACTTCCTCCTTGATCCGACGGTTGGAAGGATTTTGAGGCTTTGACACTTTAGGACTCTACGAATATGTGGCTTACCCTATCCTTCCACTATACTCAATTGGATGGTAAAGAATTCACCCAAAATTCTTCCTTGATCTAAAGGTTGGCAAGATTTTGGGACTTTCACGACCTCGTGATTTCATACCTCTGCCTTATCTTCAATAATCGTCGAAGTGGAAAAGTTTTGAAGTCTTGAAGCTTTATATATCCTTATTGGATTCAATCAACAACTAATGATCGATCAATTCGATATTATGGCTCTGGTTATACCTAAAATCTGGATCTCACGGCTTTAATCTCTCCCGATCTAACAATTGGGACTTATCTCTCTCATTTTTTGGCTCTACCTCGATCTAATGGTTGAGCTTGTTCCTGATATGGCTCTAATGACTTTTATAATCCCGATTGTAATATCTATTCACTGTTTACGAACAAAACCTTTTATGGGAATTTCAATCCCAACAGAGATTCCTTTGTAGCACTCCTCCCTTCTGATATTTTTGACTTGTGGTATCTTTGTTGTAGTTGACATAAACGACAACCGATCTTCCATCACAATGAGCATTTTTATAAGAATGTAGTAATCATGATCGTGGAAAGAATATCGAGTATGGACAAAATTATTAGGAAGAAGAAAGATCTTCCTTCTAAAAGTATATTAAATAAAGTACAAACTAGTTGGCTTGGATAATAGATACTCTCCAACAATTGAGAGCCGCATGTGACTCTCTAGAGGAAAATAGTAGTGCATTTTTAAAAAAAGTTATTGATATTATGAAGGAATTATAAGGTCCAATTTTGGTAAAGTACTCAATGATGTTAGATAAAGATCACGTGGAAGAAAAACTGAGTGTATTGAGGGTCAAATGGGGAATAAAATTTAATGAAGTCACAAAATTTCCAGAAGAAGAACTTTAACAATGGTTGGTCAGTTTTGTGAATGAGAATGAAGATCAATCATCCATAGCACAAAAATGGCGTGAAACATTGAATAAATTTGAATATGAGTTGTTTGTAATTAGGGTGAAACGACACATAATAGTAGCATTGTTACATCCTAGTGGGTTATCCCAAGTGGATGAGTGTCGTTGTTTGCTCGATTGAGGTTCCAGGTTCGACTCCCTCGCCAAGATCCTGTTGAGGGCCTCACTTGATGTCCCCACCGGGTTATGCCTATAATAAGGCTGAACGAATTACCCCATTTACCATCCACAAAATGTGGGGAAGTACTTAGGGGTTTCCCATGCTGTATTCCCAGGAAAAAAATAGTAGAACTGCTACGTGAATATATTCAAGAGCAGCTGAACGGTGCATTAAATCAATAGCTAAACCAACCTAATCTTGAAGATTAACTAAATGGTTATAATAGTTTCTTTCAGTGTGCTCCTCCTTATTTAAATAATTAGAAAGAAGTCGCAAGACACCATTCCCTGCTTCCATTTTTGTGAGTACAATCATTTTCCAAAGCATTTCCCTCACTTCTCTTGTTTCCCAGTATACAAATCATCCAGTCTTATCATTCAAATGTTTTTTGTATGAAAGACCAATTTATGACTACTTCTTTTGTCTTCCAGGTTACTTATGCTTGATATATGATCCACAGGAACCCCATCCCATCCCACTAGGGTGAACATATTTCTTATTTCTCATTTAAATATCATAAATAATGTGTATTGCAGTTTTTGCACAAATTTTATTTGATATTTAACAATGAAATTGTAATTATGTTTAAAAAATTCATAGAGATTTATCTTGGTGCTCATGACTTTTGTGGTTTAATACTTCTATTTAAGTATGAAATATGGAGAATTAATTTCCGTTACATCCCTATGATATGAATGTTTCTAAATCATTTAAAGTTCTTTAAAAAAGGAAAACGCTTGTTGTATTTGTTTTTCTTCAAATATATCGCTTTATATTTCCATGATATGAAAATGAATATAGTATAATAGTAAGAGTTATTACTACTTCCCTCATGATTTAAAGTTCTTTCTTTTCTTAAATATTTTCTTTGTCTGATCCACTTCCAGGCATTAGGTTTGTGATGAATGATAAAACTATTTTTAATAAATCTTAACCTAACTATTATTTAACTATTATTTAAGTGAACAAAAGAGGAGCACCACCTCTTTTAAAATGGAACATCTTTTAGACTCTCTTAGAAAGCCCTATTAGAATGTTCTTTCCCTTAACAAGAAAGTGATGAAAAAAAATATACTCTAGTAATTTAAATTGAATCTCTCTTAATTGTGCAATTCAATAATTTAAATTAAGTGTTCTTAATTCACATTTTGAAAATTTTACATTTATTTACAATTAATATTAAATTAATAAATAGTAAATAAATTATAATTATATATTTATTTAATTCTTTATATATTTTAAAATAAATTAATGTTTATAAAAAATTATAAAATGTTTCAAATTTCAAATTAAAATTTTTATTTGTTTTTAAATTAATATTTTCATTTATTTAATTTTGTAATATATATTTTCTCTTTCCATTATTTCAAGTACATAAATATTTATTCCAAAATTACAAAACATTTAAAACTTTAAATTAATATATTTACTATAAAAAAATAAAAAAAATATTCCATTAAAAAAATAAAAAAATTAACAATCACTTGAATGTTTTTTTTTTTTCTTTATCCATGTATCATTTCCCATGGTTTTTCCTTATTAGAAAAACAAGAGATCTAATTTTCTACAAAGGAATTTATAAATGCCTTTCGAACATTATAAATGTCTTTCTTGTGCATTTATGTCAATTGGTCTTTAAAAATGCCTTCGTGTACACTCATATGAATTGTTAGAAGTGAACTTCATCCAATTTAAATTTATTGGTCTTCTTTTCATTCACAATTTTATAATTTCGATTTTATTACTTTAACTTTAAATTTAATGAAATATTTAAATTTAATTGACAGAGCTGACAACAAAGGATGGTACACTTGCTCTGGAATCTGCATGGAAGTCGATCTTGAGGTGGGCCTCCCTGAAGCAGTTAAGTTAATTGTTGGGTCTTGGACTCATTATTAGAAACTAGACTATGAGCACCTGCCATTCAAATGCAGGAACTGTCAGGAGCACGGACATTTCCAAAGACATTGCCCCAAAATGCAAACCAATGGGAAAGAAGACTCAGAAGGCTGGCAGAAGGTGAAGAAAGGGAAACACTCATATAATGCTAAAAGTAAGGACAAAATGACCCAGGAACCACCAAAAGAAGGAAACCCAAAGAAAAATCTCCAAGAAGCCCCAAAAGAAAACCAAACCCCCACAAAAGAACCAGAAGTAGAGAAAGACCAAACGCCATTGGCCCCAGCTGAACCATTCTCACCCTCGATGGGCTCCAGTCCGAATAAGGAGAATATCAGTTTGGATACCGACACAGGAGCTGAAACGCCGGAAGAGGAGGATACAAAAGTAAGCAGCCCGAAAGGAACACCAGACCAACCAAAGAGGGGAAGGAAGACTGAGAAGAAGAGAAGGGAAGAGCAATCCTACAAGGAAGTGGTACAAGGCACACAACATACAATCCTAGAGATGGTGAACACCAGATCGGGGGCGAAACTAGGGAGGACACCGAAGGGAGGTCTCCCTCCACACCCAGGTAAGTAATGCAATACATCTCCTGGAACTGCAGAGGACTGGGAAGCAAACTAAAAGAGGAAGCCTTGAGGGACTTAGTAAGGCTTGTGAGACCAGAAGTCCTCCTAATCCAAGAGATGAAAATGGAGGAGGAAGTCCTCCTCCAGGCAAGCAATGTATTTTGGAAGAATGGCCCTGGAAGGGTAGTAAGCGCTAGAGGAGCCTCGGGGGGTTTAGCAACCTTCTAGGACTCCGCAAAGCTCGAGTTAGTAGAAGAAGCAGGAACCACCGATTGGTTATTTAACAAATTGTACCATAAAGGATCTGGACATCTGGTAAGTCTCTTTAACCTGTATGTCCCTGTTTCATTTAATGAGAAGAAAGAATGCTGGGACTCTTTAAAATCATTTCTCAGTCAGCATAATAGCGAGAATATACTAGTGGCGGGTGATCTAAATGTGACCTTATCGCTGGGCGAGAAGAAAGGGGGTTCTATTGTCCGGGACCCTTCTAGAGAATGGGTAGAAGACCTGATGTCGGAGTGGGAGTTGGAAGATATTTCACCAACCAACATGAAATATACTTGGTCCAACAAAAGAATAGGACCAGGTCACATAGCAGCTAGGCTTGATCGATTCCTTATACACTCCTCCTTTCTTACCCTCGGTCTCATGGCGACCTTCAAGATCCTCCCTCACTACACCTCTGACCACAAACCTATCTCCCTCTCCCTTCTTCCTGGATCAACGCTAGGACCTATTCCGTTTAGATTTTGCCCAATTTGGACAGGTCATGATGACTTTCTCAACCTAGTTCAAAACACCTGGAACGTTCCTATTTATGGATCCCCCTTTTTCTTTTGGGAAGAGAAGCTCAGAAGACTCAAAGTTAACCTTAAAATGTGAGCAAAAAAGATAGGCTCTCCCATGGACGAAAGGAAAAGAACTCAGAATTTATTGGAAAGGCATCAACTGATCATGGAAGAAGCCCAAGTCACTCAGGAGCTTCTCAGCCAAGAATATGAGATTCAAAGCAAATATCATAAAATATGCAGAGAAGAGGAAACTTGTTAGAGAGTCAAATCAAGGGCGTTATGGCTCCAATATGGAGACAAGAACACAGCCTTCTTCCACAAGCAAGCTCAGGCAAGGAAAAATTACAACTCCATCAGTGAGATTCAATGGCAATACCAAGTCTTTAAGGAGTCCCAAGACATAAAGGAGGCGGCTCATTCATTCCTCAAGAACCTATACTCAGCACCCAATATGGAAGTCTTGGACTTGAACTCCTATCCTTTATCATAAATTCTAGCTCTGGTTACTAAAGAGGACAACTGGAGACTGAACAAACCTATCAGCATTAATGAAATCAGGAAATCCGTCTTCAATATGGATCCAGACAAAGCGTATGGGCCAGACGGATTTACAGCCTGTTTCTACACTTACTGTTGGGATATAATAAAAAAGGATTTATGCAGAATGGTTACGAAATCTCATAACTGTAATAAGTTGGGAGGCAGCACAAACTCTTCTTTCCTGGTCCTCATCCCAAAAGAAAAAGGAGCTAAAAACTTCAACAGATTCAGACCAATATCCCTTTGTAACACAGGTTACAAAATTATTACCAAAATAATGGAAAACAGGCTCAAAAGAATTTTGCCAAAATTAATTCCAGAAAATCAAGGAGGGATCGTGAAAGGGAGACAAATTCTAGACAGCATTATTCTACTCCAAGAAGCCATCCATACCAACTATAAGAAAAAAGAGAAGGTCATGGTAATCAAGTTGGATCTTGCAAGATACCAGATATATAAAATATTCGAAACAGAAATGAAATACTAGAAATGACAGAATGACAATAAAATATCCAGCATAATCTTCACCATACACAGAAATGATATACGAAATAGCAGCAGAAATAGCACTTCGATTCAGATAGCAATGTTCACAGGCCTCTTCGAGGGGGCAACCTCCAGTAGAGCAGTTCTCTGTTACAATAATCTCCAAGCTATGGTTCTCATACCTTCGCCTCTTATTTATACTAAATATGTCTATTAAGAGAAGCATCTAGAGGAAGATCCTTCTAGAAGCGGAAGCTTCTATTAGGTCTTCTTACATCCACCTTATTCTATTTTATTGAAATGCCTTATTAATATTGACCTTTATTACATCCGAATACATTGATCTACCTATGTGTAGGTTAGTACCTTCACATGTCCGCCCCCTTAAAAACAACCTTGTCCTCAAGGCTTGAGATGTGGAAACTGCTGCAGAATGGTAGCTGGTTCCCAAGTGGCATCTGCTGGAGTCATGCCTTTCCACTGTACCAGCACTTCCTTGATGGTTCTCTGACGCAGACGATGCTCACGCTGGTCCAAAACTTCTTTTGGCTATAGCCAAATGGAGCCTTCTTCAGCTAACTCTGGAAGGTTAGTTTGAATTTGGCACCTGGTTACAATCACCTTCTTCAAGCATGAAACATGAAAAACAGGGTGTAGCTTCGACTGACTGGGCACATCTAACTGATATGCGACTTGTCCCACACGCTTGAGAACTGTGTAAGGGCCATAGAATTTGGGTGCTAGCTTCTAACACTGCTCGGCCTTGATGGATGTTTGCTTATATGGTTGCAGTCTCAGAAACACCTGATCCCCTTCTGCAAATTGACGTTCAGAGAGACCTTGATCTGCTTGCTTCTTCATTCTATTATGTGCCATGACCAAGTTCTCTTTAAGGGTATGAAGGATTTCCTCTCGAACGGTAAGTGTTTGTTCAACCAACTGGACCTTCGAGGTACCTGGTAAGTATTAGAGAACTGAAGGTGGCTTCTGTCCATAAACTGCTTCAAAGGGAGTCATGCGAGTGGCCGTATGGTATGTAGTGTTGTACCACCATTCAGTGAGGGGTAACCATTGAACCCACTGGTGTTGTTTTTCAAAGGCAAAGCACCTCAAATATGTTTCCAAACACTTGTTGACAACTTTCGTTTGACCATCCGTTTGGGGATGATAAGCTGAGCTGAGATGCAATTGTGTGCCTTGTAGCTTAAACAATTCCTGCCAAAAATTGCTTGTGAAAGTTGGGTCTCTATCAGAAACAATAGAGTGCGGCATGCCATGTATCTTGAATACCTGGTCCATGAAAATTTGATCCACCGTGGATGCAGTAAATGGGTGGGAAAGAGCGCAGAAATGAGCATACTTGGAGAGGCGATCCACCACCACCATTATGACTGATTTACTCCCTGATTTGGGTAGGCCTGTAATAAAGTCCATAGAGATATCCTTCCAAATAGCAGGGGGAATCGGAAGCGGTTGGAGGGTGCCTGGGGATTTGACTGTTTCTCCCTTGTTGCGTTGACACACCTCACATTCAGCGACAAACCTACGGATGTCCTGTTTCATACCCTCCCAGAAAAAAGAGTGTTTGACTCAGTCATATGTTTTGGTGAACCCTGAGTGCCTGGCTGTGGGTGTAGCATGAAGCTCAGAAAGCACCGTGGATTTGAGCTTGGATTGTTTACTTAAATACAAGAGAACTTTCTATCGAAGCTCATCCTAGAGCCAGGAGTATCCTAGGGGAGCCAGAGCCTTGTTCTGCAGTTGCTGGATCATATGTGAACTTTTGGGATCTTGAAGCCATTTCTGGCGTATAGCTTGGAGCCAATCAGGTACAATTAAGGAAAGAGAAAAAAGAGATCCTTCGTCTTCATATTTTCGGGACAGTGCATCCACCAGGACATTGTCTTTTCCCTTCTTGTAAATGATCTCATAGTCATATCCAAAGAGCTTAGTCACCCATTTTTTTTGTTCCTAGGAGGAAATGCGTTGTTCCAGAAAGTACTTGAGGCTTTGATGGTCTGTCTTAATTTGGAAGCGTTGCCCCAAGAGATACGGACACCACAACTCAACAACATGCAGAATCACCAACATTTCTTTTTCATAAATGGGTTTGCCCAGATTATTTTCAGACAATTGCTTGCTAGTGAAGGCCAAGGTCGACCCTCTTGCATAAGGACAACACCAATTCCTTTTCCTGAGGCGTCACATTCCAACACAAAAGTCTTTTTGAATTCGGGAAGGGCCAGAACCGGAGTGGTGCACATGGCGGTCTTCAAGGTTTGAAAATCTTGAGCAGTTGTTGGAGTCCAAGTGAAAGATTTCTTTTTGAGGAGAGCCGTGAGAGGTGCGGCAATCTTTCCATAGTTCTTAACGAACTTGCGGTAATACCCTGTGAGGCCCAAAAATCCACACAAGCTTTTAAGGGTCTTTGGGTGTGGCGAGTCTTTCATAGCTTCAATCTTTCTCGGGTCCACCCTTATGCCATCCTTTCCCACTAGATGACCCAAGTATTCTACTTCGGAGGCACCAAAAGAACATTTGGACTGTTTCAGGAAAAGCTATTGCTGAGAGAGTAGGCAGAGAACTTGATCCACATGATTAAGATGGTCTATCCAAGTTTTTCTATATATGAGGATATCATCAAAGAAAACTAAGACAAAATGATGGAGAAAAGGGCGAAAGACATGGTTCATGAGGCTTTGGAAGGTGGAGGGGGCGCTACACAATCCAAAGGGCATGACCAAAAACTCATCGTGGCCCTCATGAGTGCGAAAGGTCGTCTTGGGAATGTCAGCCTCTTTCATGCGTATCTGGTGATAGCCTGAGTGAAGATCAAGTTTGGTAAAGAATTGGGTGCCACTCAATTCATCCAAAAGGTCATCAATGACAGGAATGGGAAATTTGTCTTTGATGGTTAGTTTGTTGAGAGCACGGAAGTTAGGACACATTCTCCAATAACCTTATTTCTTCAATACCATGACGACTAGAGAGGAGTAAGGGCTCGTACTAGGATGGATGACTCCGGCAGTAAGGAGTTCCTGGACCATTTTTTCGATTTCATTTTTTTGTGCAAAGGGGTGGCGATATGGATGTATATTAGGGGGAAGGCTTCCTGGGACAAGGGGAATGGAATGATCATGGACACCGCAGGAAGGGGGGAGTCTGTGGGGAGTTGAAAAGACTGTGTGATGTTTAGAAAGGAGGGCTTGGAGGTCTTGGGGCACTGGTGGTGTCTCCGTGGCTTGTATGGCATGGAGTTTGGCAATGACACCCGAATGACCTTTTTTGAGCAGTTTTTCCATGCGATGAGAACTGATGATCTCAAGTGAACCAACAGTGATGCCTCGAAATTTATATTGGTGGCCTCCTTGGTCGAATTGCATGGTTAAGTTCTGAAAATCCATGAGAATGGGACCCAAAGTCCTTAGCCAGTCTGCACCCAACACAATGTCGCAACCGCCCATGTCAATTGCAAACATATGGGATTTGAGGTGGTAGTCGCCTATTTGGAGACGCACATTTTCACAGTGCCCGCCACATTTCATAGAACTATCATTGGCAATCATGATTTGGAAATTGTTGACAGCATGGATGTAGCAATGGGTTTCTTGGGCAATGGGGCGATGAATAAAATTGTGGGTGCTGCCACTATCAACCAAAATGATGACCTTTCTTTGCTTGATGTAACCGATTAACTTGAGGGTTTGGGGGGCAGAGAAGCCGGTGAGAGCATTGAGGGAAATAACCGATTCCACTTTAGGAGGGTCGGAGGGAGGGATTATGTCAGGGATTTATGGTGACTCGGGCACAGGGGAAGTGTCATCATCATCTTCTTGAATATCCTCAGAGATGGCCATAAAGATCTTTTGTTCCTTACATTTGTGGCCTGGGAAATATTTGTCATCACAATTATAACAGAGGCCTTTGATTTGGCGTTCAGCCATTTCAGCCCTGGTCAATTTTTGGATTTTTAATGGGGTGGAGGGAGTAGTGGGGTTTACTGGTTTAGGGCACAGGATAAAGGAAGGCTTACGGTTTTGAGAGGAAACAATTTGTTGGGCTTCTTTAGATTTTTTGGTAGCCTCCACCCAAGTCATAGGTCGAGCCATGAGGACATGGGCCCTAATCTCCTCCTTGAGGCCACT
>JASDQU010260424.1:0-15678 GCA_032191745.1 Picea mariana
AAGGAAGAGACATCAACATAGTTACACACGAAGGAGATAAAATAGGAAATGACGCAGAGAGACAAGAGCCAGTACAACACCAATGGGTGAAGAAGAATATTGAACCAAGGAAGCAGTTTGACACATAGAATGAGAAGGAGATAGTTAATCAATCCAGACAAGAATTTCTAAAGCCAGACATTGCGTCGACCTCAACCGCGCAACATAGTAAGGAAGTACCAGAGTACGATATGCCTCCATCGTTGGATCACACCAAAGAAATGAAACCCATGGGACAAGTAAGTATGATCAAATCATTTTTGAAATCATGTGTAAAATTACTAAATGATCCATCCTCTGTCAAGGTATTACAAAATATGCTAGAAATATGTAGCATAGAGACAGAAGGAAAGCTTGAACAAAAAATAGTCAATCATCTAGATACAAGGAGGAGAACATGTAGGGAGTTCAGGTTGAATGCCAACATTGGAGATATCATACTGGATTTAGGATCCGAAGTCAATGTATTACCCAAGAATACATGACAATGTATGGGAGAGCCCATATTAGGATATTCACCTGTTCAATTGAAACTAGAAAATCAACACAGAGTTCTACCAATTGGGAGACTAGAAGGAGTGACAGTTGACCTGGATGGAGTGCACACTAAAGATGAATTTGAAGTAATAGAGATAGTGGATGGCACAACACCATACCAATAATTTCTCGGCTTGGATTGGGAGTTTGATAACCAGGCCATAATCAACTTAAAGATGCGTAAAATGACCTTCGATTCTGTAGAATACTGGGTCATTGCGCCATTAGACCCATCTGAAGGGGAAAGGTTCGTAGAGCCTACTTTCTTGGACCTGGAGGAAATTATCCAGTTGTACAGAAAAACTGCATGACATGAGGATTACGTAAACCCAACTGGAGATGGGATACTCAGTTGGCGGAGCATCACCTCATGTGCGTCAGACTCAGATACGCGTTTGGAGAATTGGAAATAGAGGCTACACAAATTTTCCACAAGAGGATGCCCAAGAATAGACCGCACAGTAAGATGGGTAGGTACGGAGATAAGGGAACCACCCAGTTTCCACGGGGTGAATGATCTAGAAGCATTCTTGGAACGATATGAAGAGGAAGTATTAGAAAATCAGAGACTCTTAGCACTAGATATAGCACTCAAGGCCACACCTGCAGGATGGTAAGGCATGCACAAATAAGAAATCAAGGACTGGTACCAACATAAGTGGTTACTGCACATTAGGTTTGGTGCATAACAAAGAAGCAACCAATGACAGAAATATGACAGACAGAGGGCACCAACAAGACACTTGGAGAAGTGCAGAGTGTTGTGGAAAATGATACCATAGAAGAATGGCCTCATCATTTTATCCACACATTAGAGGGCATTCCATCAAACTGGTACGTAGACTAGGAACTGTGTAGAGGAACTACGAGCTGGATAGTACTATAGCATAACTTTATAGTCACTTTCTCATTTGTGCATGAGAACCCCAACATAGATGCAACACTTAAACAAATAAGATGGGTGATATTCATTAAGGAACCAGAAGTTGAACTCATAACATAAGAACAACAGCAAAAAATACAGACAGTGAAAGAACTAATGTCATGCTACCATGTGAAGGAAGAAGTATCAGATGAAGATGACCCACACAATATTCATATTGAGGAATTTGAAGGCGAAAGAGAAGTGGAAGGTCCACCTCTAGAATCAGAAGTAATTGTTTTGCCAATCAAAGTGAAGAAAGTCAACATTGAGACAGTTGAGAATCCCAAAATGGCCAGCATTGGAGACTATTGGGATAAGAAAACAGTGGAAAGAATAACATAATTACTATGCAAGTACAATGAGATGTTCCCAAGAACGTTCACAGAAATGAAAGGAATAGTGGGAGATCTAGGTGAAATGAAAATATCGCTCAGAGTTGAGGCAAGACTAATCAGAAAACAACCATACATACTAAATCTGATATATAAGCAACAAGTCAAAGATGAGATCGATAGGATGTTGGAGGCTAGAATCATAGACCCCGTAGAAGAATCATAATGGATAAGCTCGATGGTTGTTTAGGAGAAGAACCAAGGGGGGGATAAGAATATGCATTGACTTGAGGAAGTTGAATGATGCGTGCCTACATGGCCCGCTCCCTACACCTTTCACAAATGAGGTGTTGGGGAACTTAGTAGGACAAGAATCTTATTCATTCACCGACGGATTCTAAGGATACCATCAGATCAAGATAAAACCGAAAGATAGATACAAGACCACTTTTCCTATA
Source organism: Picea mariana (assembly GCA_032191745.1). Lineage (NCBI taxonomy): Eukaryota > Viridiplantae > Streptophyta > Pinopsida > Pinales > Pinaceae > Picea > Picea mariana. The sequence continues at coordinate 2,292 of JASDQU010260424.1, forward strand.
GAATGGGGATCCTACCAGTACACAGTCATGCTGTTTGGACTAAAGAATGCACCAACAATATTTTCTAGAGTAGTCATAGCTGCATTTAAATAATTTATCCACTAGTTTCTAGAGGTATACCTGGACGATTGGACAGTATACAGTCTATTGAAAGACCATGTAGAGGTCTTTCCGCTTATGTTAGAAATATGAAGGCAGTTCCAGATATCATTAAACATCAAGAAGTGCATCTTTGGAACACCTTTTGGGATACTATTGTGCCATACAATATGAAAGAAAGGTTTGCTAGTAGATCCTGCCTTGATTGCAGTAATTGTTAACCTGCCACCACCAAAAATAGTTTGTCAACTAAGAGCGAAATTGGGACACACAAGATAATATAGGAAATTTATAAAAGGGTACGCTCAGATCACTGCGCCAATGGAAAAATTGCTAAGGAAAGACCTAAAGCTCCAGTGGAATGAGGATTGTCAACACGGTCTGGATACGCTAAAAGAGAAGATGGTAACCACACCAATACTAGTATTCCTAGACTGGGAGAAGACTTTCCACGTACATGTAGATGCATCGCCCATAGCACTTGGAGCTATTCTGCTACAACCAGGAGCAGTAGAATTGGATCATCCTATAGCATTTTCTAGCAGAAAACTATCAGAATCGGAGCAGAACTAGAACACTGCATAGAGGGAAGGCCTAGCTATGGTTTACGCGCTTCAAAAGTTAAAAAATTACTTACTAGGAAAACATTTCAAGATGTTCACAGAACATTCAACTCTCAAATACCTAGTCAACAAGCCAGTGTTAGGGGGGAGAATTTGCAGATGGCTATTATTGTTTCAAGAATTTGATTTTGAAGTAATAGTCAAGCCAGGGAAGTTGAACACGGGACCTGATCACCTGTTGAGGATCACGAATGGGGAGGAACCTACAAATCTAGAGGATAAATTTTCGTACGCATAATTATTTTCAGTCCATATCGCCAAAAAATACTTCATAGACATTATCCAGTACTTGAGCACAGGGACTACGCCACATGAATTCAACACAGCACAAAATAAAAACCTAGTAGTCTAGGTTGCAGACTATCAACTAATTGTAGGACACTTATACAAAATGGGTGAAGAAGATGTGTGCTAGAACATGAAAGACCAAGGATTTTAGAAAAATCCCATGAGGGAATAGCAGGAGGACATTATGAAGGCAAATCTACTGCGCATAAGGTATTGCGCACAGGACTATGGTGGCCAACAGTTCATAGAGACTCAAAGGATTACTGCCATAAATGAGATGTATGTTAGAGGGTTGGTAAACTGAATATAAGGGATGAGATCCCACTGTGACCACATGTAGCTTTGTAGGTATTTGACAAATGGGCAATAGATTTTGTGGGACCAATTAACCCACCAGCAAAATTGTCAGAAGTGAGGTATATTATCACCGCGATGGAATACATGACAAGATGGGTGGAAGCAACACCAAACAAAGATTGTAGTGCAAAGACAACATCACACTTCTTGTTTGAACAAGTGACCACTAGATTTGGTTGCCCCTAGATTTTGATGAGTGACCAAGGCACTCACTTCATTAACAATACTATTAAGGCTATGACTGAGGAATTTGAAGTTCATCATCAAAAGAGTACACCATATCATCCTCAAGCAAATGGAATAGTGGAATCCTTTAACAATATCCTTGAAAATGAACTAACAATGATCTGTAATGTTAATAGGGATGATTGGAACCTAAATATACCAGCAGTATTGTGGGCATACAAGACCACATGCAAGAAATTGATAGGACAAATTCCATTCAGATTGGTATATGGACTAGAAGAAGTGGTGCCACTAGAATGTTTGGTACCCATTCTTTGCGTAGCAATGATTACGAACATGACAGAATGAGGCACAATACAGGATAGGTTGAATCAACTGATGATCATGGAGGAAGATAGGATTTTAGCAGGGTTTCACCAAGAATTAAAGAAAGCAAGGGACAAAGCTTGGCATTACATAAATATCAAGAGGAAAAATTTCAAGGAAGGAGACTTAGTTTTGATGTATCATAGTAAATCCCTTCAGCATCTAGGAAAACTCAGAATGCATTGGTTAGGACCATATGAAGTAAAAAATGTTACATATGGGGGAGTTGTATAGTTGAAGGATTTAGGAGGAACAAAACTTAGAAGGATGATCAATGGGAGCTAATTGAAGTTGTATAGGGACAGTCGAGCCCTTAACACTTAAAAAAATAAATTCCACGTCATTTTAGACATCAAAAGATAACAATAGAGCTATAGTTCACTGGAAAGAGAACAAGCGCACACATTCGATAATGTTAGCCCGATGGAGACAAGGCCAATGATCACTACAAAGAGGAAACAACGAGCAAGATGGATACAGTAAAATAAGTGCCAACTGACGATGACTATCATAATTGAATTCCAAAAACAATTGATGGGACATCACATTAATCACGCCAACTTGCGACATCAAGGGAAATCAATGGAAAGTACGTGGGAAGTGAAATTCCAATTAAAACGCAATCGTGGTAATGTCTCTGACAAGCTTCACATGACTCCAATACAAAGAAAGCATGCAAAAGAAGAAAGGTTATTGTGAAATCAGGAAAGGCACAGAGCGATAGAGCATATGAAGTAGAGAGTTAAGGTTGCAGAGGTTGCAGAGGTTGCAGAGGCCACTAAGATTGGAGAAAAACATCCTTACCACCATGGCACTGTCCAAAAATGGAGAACCAAGCCAAACTACCAGATGACCTCGAAGAAGCGCGAGAACACCACCAAAACCATTGGTAAGTGAACATCAACCACCTCAGCCTCCAGAAGTCATCAACGTGGATGAAATCCCATCGTCCGATAGGACACCAAGAATCCCCACACCCATTGTGGAGGAAACCCAACAAAAAACACCAGTGGAAATGGACATGGATGTACTAGAAGGAGGACAGGGACAAAAAGAGGATGACATAAGAAACCAAGTGCACCTCGAAAACCCTAAAGAAGCCCCGAGTGACAATGGGACGACCCCAAACTAGGAAGAAATGGCCACGCTAGAATAGCCATAGGAGGGAACAATGGAATATGTCACTGACTGACCAGATGAGTATGTAGAAGAGTGAACAATGGAGGTTGGAACCTCGAGTCAGCCACCACAGTGAAAGGGAAAACAAGCAGTAGCAAGGTCACCGTGCATGCAAGCCACCACAACCATTGTCTTACCACGCATTCCATAAGGGGTACGTATAACAACAAATATGTTAGGCCACATGGAGAAATTGAAGTACTGAGACCATGACGTGATGTACAAGGACAAGTTTCCATAGTTTGCCAAGCAATTCTACCTACATACTATGGGTATAGGACCCTTTGGTGAACCAATTAATCAACCAGTCCAGTGGGCAATGGGATTGGCCAAAAACAGGATCCTAGGCATGTTGGACATCCTACACTTTGGGAAGGTCCAGTATGAAAACAACTGCATCAAGCAGCTGATGGAAGTCACCCATGGTGGATACCTGTGGCTGGAACAAATCATATCAATAGACATAGAGCTCATCACATACATCACAGGGCTACCATCACGGGGTGAGGATCCCATGCAGTTCCTTGAGGAAAAAATGAAGGAGATAGCACTGGCCGAGGAAATGAAGAAGAAATATGGTACCAAAATGCAGTCACGTGAAATCATCATCAAGCATATTAGTGATGCCACGAAAAGAATGGCCACAAAAATTATGGCATGCAAATTACTCAGGAAATGTTGCAAAGAGGAAGTCCCGACCGGGGTTGTCGTAGTTGCAACATAGTGTGCAGAGGGAAACACACAAAGCTGGGCCCCTTATTTGTTGAATTTGTTCCTAGGCAACTGGAAGGATGCATAGGATCTAGGGACAAAATTTCATTATCCATGGATACTCATCCTGATAGCCTTGATAGGATGGAAGGAGCCAAAGTATTCAATATTTTCCACTAGACCCAATCCCTGCCATAGAGTGTGATACTTATTGTTGGGGTCCACTTCAGACCTCAAGAACAGAAAGGTGAATGCATCCATATTTGAAGGATATCTCAACAACCTACAAGACAACATCACCAACACTTGGAGGGTGACATCGGAATCAATCACACAGTATTAGGGAATAGCCAAATTCAAAGCCACTAGACATGCGATGTGGATCTAGGCACGGAAAGATCCCAAAAATCAATGGCTACAACTATGTTACTGCATCAAGGAGGTGGACATAGATATGGCCATTAAGGATTGGGATGACGACTGGAGGATTCCAGTCCTCAATCAAGAAATACCCACAAAAATAGAGGAGGAGGAGGTAAGACAGGAAAAAACACATGTCGAATAGATAATAGTGCCCAAGAAACCAAGGAAAGGTCAGAATAAGGCACAACATAAAAAAGGGGGGACATCCAAAATAGGCAACCAAGCGAGGAATAAGAACAACACACAAGCACCACAGGTACAACACAAACAAGTTGAGATAGCACAGGGAACCACATCAAGTGCTACTCCATAGGAGCAAGGCCAGACTAAGAGGCCAATCATCTAGATGGGGGGTGCGTGCAAGAAGTCGAAGGCACACAAAACACCCCCAGAATACACGATCATCGGGATGATGTGGACATGGTGAACCAAATGATCCAATATCTCACAATCAAGCATTTCGATAATGTTGCATGCTAAAGGGACAAAATTGAGGAAGAGTTGGCATACATGCGGCAACTCCTCAAGCAGCTCGGAGAAGCACATGTGTCCAACAATAGCATAGGAATGGTCCCATCAACATCACAGATAAGAGGTGAAGCTCAATCAAGCAATCATGACAAGATCTAGATGACATCACAACTGAGCTCGACATTTCATGTCACACCCAACATGCTGCGCATGGACGAGATTGTGGGGCAGACACCCCTAAAGGAATTGGCTCAAATATAGTTGGTATTGACGTGGATACCAACCAAGGCCTTGTATAAAATACAAGTCAATGTCACACAGGAGGTACAATATCGTGCATGCATAGATGCAATGGAATTGCATAAAGAAAAAGACAATCGGGACGAGCCGGAGTTTGTACTCGAGCAGGCTAAGCTCGAGACCAAAGATGAGAAATATCGCACAAATAGTTTGGATCGGAAATTGGTCGTAGCCTATGAGAAAATCCCAAAGAGCGCGCAGACGGTCGTACTCACAGTGACACAAAATATTGATCAGATTGTGCATATAATCGATCAATACAAATAGGATATAGAACACCTCTGGGAGAAACTCATACCTACCACTCTACTAGAGGAAGCAGGAGGAAACATCGCAGATAAAGGAGATAGAGCGACAAGTCCACATGGCGATCGACTTGTTCAAGAAAGCAGCACAGATCTGGATGAAGCTGGAAGAGGATCAATAGGTCCAATAGTGGGACTAGGAAGAAGAAATGATAAGCATAGTTATCCAAGAACTCAATCAGAGGTAGAAGACAATGCCAATCATGGATTGTGTCAAAGGAGCACAGGATATGAAGAAACTGCATGCAGAACTCATAGTTGTGCAGACATAGAAAAAGGAGCACCAGGCTCAAACGGAACTACTCCAGGAGTGGGAAATAAAGGTCATTGCATAGGCAGAAGAAGAAAAAATAAATATGGAACAAACCTAGACAAAGTGCGTAGGGATGGTTAGCGACGAGATTGTAGTGCAGGAATTGGACACACTAAAGGAGAAGACCACGCAGGTCCAAACACAAGCAACAGAGGTCATGGAGAAGTTCCAAGTGATCGAAAGAGAGATCGACAAAGAACACCAGGGTTAGGTGGCTCGGGATGAGCCATATGTCAGTGTTGGGGGCCTATTGGAAGTAGGCCGAATAAAAAAGAAAGGTTATTTTGGGAAGAAAGGAATGCAAGAGGAAAGAGACAACTGGAAGGAAAATCAACATGCACGCATGCATGGAATACCTAACGACACTAGGGTTAGGGTTTTTGTAATACATTGTAATGGATGGTGTGATACAGATTTTATGAGAAGAATGAAATGACTACAGATTATTACCAGATGCTTAACACAGAATAACAGAGATACAGTAAAAATGGTTTTCTATTCTATAAGGAAATAAGCTGAAACTGTAAAATGCAGCGAAAAACAAGCTTGCTGGAATGGTGGCGGCTTATCTCTGAGAAGAGATGTGATGGCTGCACTCATTCGCAAGAAGATGATTACAATGAGGCTCTCAAAGCCTTTTTACAATAAACAGAATTTTCAAAAACCCTAAACATCCGAAAACCTAACCCTAGGAGATGAAGTGCCAAAAGTCACGTGGTCCCCGTTTGGGTAAGTCAGTACATCAACTTCCCGGGGTCGTAACTTTTGCATATGATATTTGTTTTAGGTGTATGATAGCCCATTGGAAAGATCTATCTAAGGACTACAAAATTTGCAAAAAATTTCATGATGAAATTTTACGACCGCAACATACCCCAAAAAACTTCATTTAAGGCCTCAAAACAGGTCCGGAAGTTCAGGACCCGAAAAACTGCTAAAAATAGTAAATTATCAAAATTGCTAGAAAGTTGTTGTGAGCCAGATGGAAAAGGTGGGTGGCCACCGATATCCACCTAGATCAATCCTCCATCCTTAGGAAGCAATGGTCTCCATTGCATTGAGTTCCCACTGCATTGAGTTCCCCCATCAAATGAGGAAATTTCTGTTGAATTTGGCCCCGGGTGAGCCGCTTGCCTTGGTGCAGGAGATGCCCTGCTTTGATGACTCGATAAAGATGGATCCTTTGTTGTCAAGTTCCCTTGATCTATGTGTCCACAATCTGATCATTGGATGCTTTTTGTATGCAGTCGGAGTTGAGCTCAGTTGGTGTCAGCTGTTCTGCTACGTCTAAGGTGTCCAATAATGGTGGGAAATAAGGCCGAAGGAGGTCCACATTGAATACTGGGTGTAGACCAAGGAAAGGAGGAATGTTGAGCGCAAAATAATTATCCCCCATAGCCTTGGTGATGGTGTATGGACCATAAAAAAGTGGGAGAATCTTTCGATGGGGTCCTATAAGGCATTCTTTCTGCAAGTGCAACCAAACTTTGTCGCCCACCTGAAACTTATGTGGAACCCAATGTTGATCATGGCGGTGCTTGTACTTGTCATTGGACTTCTGTAGGATATCTTGAACTTGTTGGCGGATGTGATGGATCCTCTCAATCAATCGGGTGGATTTTTCAGCCTCAGTTGAAGTAAGAGAGGAGTCGGTCGAGGTGACCACAAGGGGAAGTGCAACAGCTATGGGACCCAATGATTGGAATCCCAACCCCACCTGAAAGGGGATGTGGTCAGTTGAGCTATGCAGGGCTCAGTTGTAGCTATGTTGGACATAGGGAAGACTCTCATCCCATGTGCAAGGGTGCTTGGAATTATACATGCGTAGGATATGCACGATCATTCGATTTACGACCTCGGTTTGGCCATCTATCTGGGGGTGGAAGGCCATGGATTTGGTGAGATTGGTGTCCAGCAGTGACTAGAGGCTCGACCAGAATGTGCTGAGAAATTGACTGTCTCGATCTGAGACAATGGTTTTTGGGATTACAAAATGTACCTAGACTCATTCAAAGAAGAGCTTGGCAGTGGATTTTGTTGTGATGCTCTTCTTGCAAGCAACCAGAATCACCATCTTAGAAAAGCGATAAACAACCACAAAAACACAGTCATTTCCCCACTTGGTGGATGAGAGGCCCGACATGTAGTCCATTGAGATGGATTCCCATGGCCTGTCAGGAGTAGGAAGAGGGGTGTATAGGCCCTATTTCTTAGTGGTTGGTTTGGCAATAGCACAGGCAGTGCAAGACCTGATATACTTGCTGACCTCCTATCGAAGTTTCGGCCAGTAGAAATGTTTTTGTAGCATCGCCACTGTCTTTTCAACACTGAAGTGTCCTACCACCCGACTATAGTGGGCTTCCCATATCAGCTTCGCTTGCTCACTTGATGGAACACATATATGGACCAAACGACACAACAACCCATCCTGAAGATGGAAATTATCGACAACTACCTTTGCACCCAATATTTGGTAGGTGGTTGTGAATTCCGGGTCTATCTCATAGAGTTGGGGCCATCCAGAGGTCTCATGGCCACAGGGGTCTAGAACTGTGGTGAGTGTCATGACTGGTGGTCTGCTGAGGCAATCAAAGATGTGGTTGGTGCTTCATGTTTTATACTTGATGTTGAAGTGGAATTGCTACAAGTATGTGGACCACTTTTGATGGCAGTCATTCTACAATTTTCCTTGTGTCTTCATGAACTGCAATGGCTTATGATCAGTGTGGATGACTATCTCCCTCCCAAGAATGTAATGTCTCCACTGGCAACAGGCTTTCACAATGGAGTGCATTTCTTTGTCGTAAGTAGGGTACTTACGAACAACATCTGATAGTGTCGCACTATGATAGGCCATGAGGTGGCCGTGCTACATGAGAATGGCACCCACAACATAGTCTAAAGCATCAATCTCAATCTCAAAGGGCTACTACAGATCTGGTAGTGAAAGTACTAGGGTTGAGCACAAGCACTGCTTCAAATCATCAAACACTTGTTGTTGGGGCTGGCCCCATGCAAATTTTTCCTTACCACCACCCCTGGTTATTTGGTTGAGGGCTTATGCAATATGGGAGAATCCCAACACAAACCTGCGGTAGAAATTGGCAAGGCCCAAGAAGCTTTGAAGCTCAGTGAGTGTGGTTGGGGCTAGCCAGTCACGGATGACTTGGATCTTGGCTAGATCCACATGTACACCATGTTGATCAATGATGTAGCCTAGGTAATGGACCCTGTCCATGCCGAAGGAGCATTTTTCCAAGTTGGCGTATAGCTTGTGCTGCCACAGGGTGTGCAAAACCTGCTGAATATGTTGCAAGTGTTTGGCCCAAGTCTTGCTGTAAATGAGAATGTCATCCAGATTCACCACTAAAAAAGTATTGGTGAATGGTCATAGGATATCATCCATCATCCTCATGAAAGTGGTTGGAGCATTTGTCAGAACAAAGGGCATGACCAACCATTCAAAAAGGCCTTCCTTTGACTTGAAAGCGGTCTTCCATACATCTGTTTGTTTTATCGGGACCTGGTGGTAGCCAAACTTCAGATCAATCTTATTGAAGTATTTGGCCCCCATGAGTTGATCAAGGAGGTCATCAATTTGGGGAATCGGGTATCGGTTTCTGGCTGTGATTTTATTCAGAGCCCGATAATCAATGCAAATTCACCAGGTTCCATATTTCTTCTGTACCAGCACAATTGAGCTCTCGCAAGGTGATGAGATGGGATGGATGTGCCCCTTGTGGAGCAATTCTTAGATCTGTCACTTGATCTCCTCATTCTCTAACAGAGAGCGATGATAGATTGGCCCATTGGGCAGCAGTGCACTGGGGGTCAGATCGATGGGGTGCTTGACCTGGCATTGCAGAGGTACCCCAGTAGATGAGGAGAAGATATCCGAGTATTCTTCCATGACCTTATCTACCTGCTTCTGCTGTGTGGAGAGGTCGATCGCAGAGACCTTGGATGTGGTTATGATTTTTCTCTCATTCTGAGAGTGAATCATGAAGAAGAAAAACTTCCCCATCTGAGAGATGACCTTCCTGCATTGCTTATCAGAGATCAAATAAATAGCACTAGGTGCGACAACCTCGAGTATCCTATACAATTTCCTGTTCAAAGTAATAATAACACTACAAGGCCTAGACTCATATACAACATGACATTTCCATAAATAAGGTTGGCCCAAAAGAACATCACAAAATTCAAGAGGAGAAAAATCGCACAATACCTCACCTTTGAAGGGCTTGATGTCGTATGACAGTCGACACTATTGGTTGATGCGAAGATCGCTTCCTTGGCAGAGCCATCCAATGGTGTAGGGTTGTGGGTGCAGTGTTGTCGGCAGGGCTAGCTGCTTGATGACCTATGCTGAGATGAGGTTCTTCTGGATACCACTATCAACGATGAAGTGCAGTGGGGTTCCTTTTACCCACATATGTGAATGGAAGAGTCACTCTCCTTCTTCTGGCTCATCCGGTTCACCATGCTGGAGCTTGGTGGTAGCAACGATGACACTAAGTTCTGCTTCAATGATCCATCTTCCCCTTTCTGGTTCTGACTCAGAGTCAGAACCTGCATCTAATTCGGAGGATTTCACTTCAACCACTAGCATCTTCTTTGAGCAGCAGTCGACAGTGTTATGCCAAGGGCTCTTATGGAAGTCGCACCACTTCCCAGTATCTTTCTTTGTCTTTTCGGTGTCCTTCTTTGCTTGTGGCTTGGACTGGTTGTCTTGATAGTGTCCATCTTTGCTCTGTCCTTTGTTCTATGGGTTGGGGCCACCCCTTCCTGTCTTTTATTGTGAGGGGTTCCCAGCCCAAATTGTCTCATCTTTTGTTTGAGCTTATGCTCGATTTTGACGACATATCGGTAGGTCACACCCAAGGATGAGATGTCCAGAAATTCCATTTCGGTCTGGATGTATCTATGCAGAGCACTGCGATACTTGAGCACCAAATGTCGCTCCGAATCTTTGATACCCAACTTGGTGCGCAAGGTATAGAAAATATTTGTGAAATCTAGCACTGCTTGGTCTCTTTCTTGCCATAGTGTGGTCCATTTGGTATACAAGTCATCATAACTTTCGACAGGGTAGTATTATTCCTTAATAGCATCCCTGAAGGATTATCACGTGGCCATGACTGTAAATAATGAGGGTTCCTCTGTTTCCTTTTCCTCACAAAAAGTTTCCCACCAATCTTTGACATGGGGAACGACTTTGAGGAGTGCAAAAGTAATCTTTTCTCTATTCGAAAAGTTATGGACAAAAAAATACCCTTCTAGTAGATTCAATCACTTGTCTACAACATCCATGTTTATATGACCTTCAAATATAGGAATATCAAAGTTTATTTGTACCTTGAAGGGGGCGGTGCCTTTGCTCGAATAATATGTGTCGCCTGTTGGTAGTTGCTGAAGGATTTGCGCGAAATTAAACATCATCTCGTTCTTCTGTTATGTGAGGGCTTCCTCAATCAACAGTTTGAAAGGATCTCCTGTCTCATCATCTTTCTTTTCTCCTTCCATGATAGGTTGCTTGGGTGTTGTTATAACCCTAATTTTCACCATACATGCTTACCTGGCATCAGGCCATCTCATAGCCCTTATTTTCCAAGCCACTACTGAACAACTCTTCTAAAAAAACTCCATTTTTAAAAGTCCACGCTAGCTAACCCACTACATCCCACGTGGATCTACAGTGTCCATGCTAGATAGCCCAATACATCCCGCGTTGACCTACAGAAGCACGAAAAAAGGAAAGTTTCTGATGGAACACACAGCTTTGGGTGAGTTAAATAAACCTTTCGGCCATGCATGGCCGAGGGTTCACCCAAATACCTAGCTTATTCTAGCCTATAAAAGAAGGGTTAGGGGTCCTATTTGAAGGAGGAGAATAATAGAAAAGAAACTCTACCCAATTGCACATTCCTATTGTCCCAACCCTTTAGCCATCCTTGTGCAAAGAGAGATACAGAGAAAAGAAGTTGGAGGACATTTGAAGAGGAGCCTAGGATCAGGTTCGCAGAGCAGTGGCTGGTCTCGACATTGTAAGTTGATTCATTAAAGCTAATAATAAAGAAATGTTTTTCCCGTCCCACTATATGAGTTCTTCATAGTTTAGTGACTATATGTTTGAATCTCTAACCCATTAATTTGTAGAACAAATGCATGTAGAGTTTTTTGATTGTTTTGTATGCAGTTCATTCTTAGGAGGATAGCTACTAACAAGCGATCAAGCGTGAAGAAGGATTGACATCAAACGTCTGGAACAAGGTATGTTCATTTAACCATGTATTTGCTTAAAAGAAATGGGGATTATGTCTAGGACGACGGTAGAAAGTAGGATTCTTTCGGTCTTATCCGCATGCATAATATAACCCTAAATGCTAGTCCATAAGGGGATTTCCCACCACAATAGAATTGGCGATCATACTGGTCCCATCTCTAGGGTTCTTGGGAATATTTTTGGGTATTTTTAAAAGACTGGTTTTCTTTCCTATTTTTTGAAGTTTCTGCAAAGTCTGAGCTAACAGAGATTCTGGTCTTCCATACCAATTATATCTGTTTCTTTGATTGACTGTATTTTCTTCAAGACCCATAGAGGTACACGCGTCCTGCATAAGGTCTGCACATGTGTACCCGCACCCTACTTTCTTACAGCCCATGTGTAAACACTAGTTGAAGAAATAATAGTAGCGTGTATGATTCCAGAAAATTTTTGAGGCAGTCATCCTCTTCCCTATTAGAACCAGTCATTCTCAGGGGTTTTCTGGAACTCTCTCTAGTCTTTGTTGCTTGTAGTCTATAGCTTAGGGTTCACCTCAGATTGGTTTGTTCTACGAATTTTTCCTTACATTGCTTTTTTTTTCTGTCAAAGAAAGTGTCTAAGCCTTCAAGAGATCCTGGTTCTCAGTATCAGTGGTCTCTTCCCGGTTTGGATTGTCTGTTTTTATTTGTTTCAGAGTTTTTAGAGATACATGCAGCCTGTATAAGGCCAGCACGCATGTACACACCCTCTGGCTCTACACAGCTCACGTGCACATGCTTGTTTTTGCATTGTCAGTAGTGTGCTTGTGAAGGGTAGTTTTTGTTGAGGGTGAGGCAGTCATCCTTTCCCTTGACAAGAGTTATACCTCTCAGGTTTTTTGAATCTTTGTCCTAGCAGTTAGTGGCTTAGGTTTGATCTCAGCCATAACTTTCTTTTTTATTTAAAAGTTTTCATCAAAATTTTCTTTAGGGTTTTTAGACAAGTGTGAGAGTCCTTTTTTAAGTTGCTAGTGTGTGATTTCTTGAAGTGATTCTTTGCAATCTACGATTAGGTCAGAATTTTTTCTTGGTTTTTGACTTGTTGATATTTTTCCTTTTTGCTTTGTGAGCATTCAAATAAAAAAAAAATATTTCATTTCTTTGTTTGGTTGAAAAGTGTTGTTTTGCATTAGTAACCAGGGAAAAGTCTTTTCTTTCATAAGTTCTTGATAGTTTGTTTAGATCGTAAGTAGCTCGTAGTCAAGTGAAATCCTTCTTTGAGTTTGATGTTCAAAAGATCTTAGAAAAAAAATTTAAATTTGAAAAGTTGTTGAAAATTTGCATTAAGTGAAGGTTTTTGTTTCCAGCTTTCTGTTCATTTTTACTTTCATCTTTCAAACATCACTAGTTTCACTTTCATACCCTTTGACATAAGACAAGCCATAAAATTAATGCTAAATCTAAAATTCATTAGACTTTTATGTTTGGGGTTAACCAACTAGTTCAGGATTAGGGCCTTG
>JASDQU010260426.1:0-15579 GCA_032191745.1 Picea mariana
CCGATTTGGAGATGCACATTTTCACAGCACCTGCCACATTTCATAGAACCACCATTGGCAATCATGATTTGGAAATTGTTGACAGCATGGATGTAGCAATGGGTTTCTTGGGCAATGCAGCGATGAATAAAATTGTGGGTGCTACCACTATCAACCAGAATGATGACCTTTCAGTGCTTGATGTAACCGATTAACTTGAGGGTTTAGGGGGCAAAGAAGCCAGTGAGAGCATTGAGGGAAATGATCGGTTCCACTTCGGGAGGGTCAGAGGGAGGGTTTATGTCAGTGATTTCTGGTGAATCGGGCACAAGGGGAGTGTCAACATCCTCTTTCGAAATATCCTCAGAGATGGCCATAAAAAGCTTTTGTTCCTTACATTTGTGGCCTGGGAAATATTTTTCATCACAATTATAACAGAGGCTTTTGAGTTGGCGTTCAGCCATTTTAGCCCTGGTCAATTTTTGGATCTTTAATGGGGCGGAGGGAATAGTGGGGTTTACTGGTTTAGGGTGAGGGATAAAGGAAGGCTTACGGTTTTAAGAGGAAACAATGTGTTACAATAATCTTCAAGCTAGGGTTCTCATACCCTCGCCCCTTATTTATACTAAATATGTCTATTAAGAGAAGCATCTAGAGGAAGATCCTTCTAGAAGCAGAAGCTTCTATTAGGTCTTTTTACATCCGCCTTATTCTATTTTATTGAAAGGCCTTATTAATATTGACCTTTATTACATCCAAATACATTGATCTACCTATGTGCGGGTTAGGACCTTAACAAGCTATGAACCAAATTTGAATCTGATGCTCATTGTTTTCTTTGTTGAATAAAGAAATGTTGCTTACTATTGGAAATCCTGAAACTACTAATGATTGTTCTAGAAATTATGGAACTGTTGATGATTGGTATAGAAATTTTGGAACTATTAATGACTTGTCTGTAAATTATGCAAATATTGATGATTGATATGAAACTTCAAAATTCTTGATGATGAATTTAATTACAAACTATCTTTGATATAAAGATTATCTTTGGGAAATTATTGGACTAGGAGAAAATTGAGGGTCACCATCACATGTCAGGACAATTTTCTAGGTTGTCCATATAACTCAATTAGGGGCCAAAAACCATTGGTTCGAATGATATCAATAGAACTCACATTGCATGAGAAGATCATCAAGTCAAAATTTACTAGCACAGATGATCATCACCAACTACAAGATGCCTAGGTGGATTCTAAATCATGCTTATATGTGTGTGAGCAATGTGAATCACAGAGAAATGTGTCTCTTTAGGGCACAACTTTAAATGAAAATACAAAGTACTTCATATGATCTCTTTGAAATCAATTGAATCTAAAATTAAGGTGAAATTCATATTGAAGAAATGAAAAACATTTATAACAAAGTGAAAAATTATCTATGAAAATTCATGTAAAAAACATTGTTTAAAAAAAAAAAAAAAAAACCAATACAATGGATACTATTTTCTTTTACTCTTTTAATCTTTCCCCACTAATCTTTCCAATAAGGGTAAGCAAGAAGATGATAAGAAGGCTTGGGAACAATATTTAATTTGTATACATAATGTGCTACAGGTTATAAGTAAGGTAAGATCAATAATGACAAAACTCTTACAATTATAACTATTAATACAAGTTAAATAATAATACTATGAAATAAATATTTAGTTAAATAATGATACTATGAAATAAATATTTTTCAACATTATTAGTTGATATTGATGTAATGGTACGAGACATCTTCTCTTAATCAACTTTTCCATTTCTTCGAGGAATCTCCTGATGAGACCAAACACATTCAGAGCATGTGACAAAGCCGCGAGGACTAATCCAATTATGGTGAAGGCCCAGATTCTTCTTTTTAGTCAGGCGGTGATGGTGAAAGGGAAAGCGACGAGTACGACAAGATGCCCAGTGCACGTGTCGGCAACAAACATTCTTGTGGCGCAGCAACATCATAAAGACAAAGAAATATTAATCAGAGTTTTGAAATGCTGAGATTTTGGACAGAAAACATGTTACTTGACTTTTGACTTTCAAATGAGAATAAAAGGAAAGTGTTTATTTGATTGCCATGATCAACTCATGAATCCGTACACAAGTGCATGCTTTAATTAGCAGTTGGACAGTTCCATCCTTATTGTTGGGTTAAAGATTATGATTGATTGATGATAACGCCATTCACGAAAACAAGCACACGTGAGGTTAGCTAATAACATGGATGTCTTATTGTAGAGAATAGATAGATAAGCTAAGCTTTTGAAACTATGATGATTTTGTTGAAAATAATTTAAGATTTTGAGATTAGGATCAATTTATTGAATTTATGAGAAAGTTTTACTAATGTTACATAACTTAAGTTTTTAATTGATTATAATTTTATAACTTTATTGAATCTAGGGGGTGCTTTAAATAGGATTTAAATAGATCTTGAATGACTTTACCAGTGATCCAATATATCACCTAGTAAATTGATTTGTGTATGCAGCGGATCTCATGCGATGAGTTTTGGTAACATTTTACTTCCTTTCTCCACCGCCATTGTGCTTGTATACAATACATCACAAGTTGAAGCTCTTTTTCTCCACTATTGTTGTATACAATACATGTTGTATATAATACATCACAAGGCAATACATCACAAGTTGAAGTTGTTGTCGGAGCATTGGAAATCTTGGAAGTTGATGCTGGAGCATTGAAAATTTTGGAAGTTGTTGGTAGAGCGTTGAAAATTTTAGAAAAGAGTTGGAAATCCATCATAAGCTGAAGTTGTTGTTCTAGCGTTGGAAATCTTGGAGGTTGTTGCTAGAGCATTGGAAATCTTGGAGTTGGAAATCCTTGAAAAGCGTTGGAGTTAAGGTTACTTACTTTAACTATAATGATTTATTGTAAATCAAAGAAATATTTCAAATATCAATAAAAAACCACAGGAATTTTACTGAAAAATATTATTCTCTAAAACCACAGTGCAAAGCAATATCAATGTAAACAATATCAACATATCACTTTAATGAATATCAATGAAATTATCTAAATTTCAAGCTAAGAATATTAATTTATTTCTCCAAAATTACATTGAGTATCAGCCCAATTTGAACTTCAATAACATCTGGATCTAGAATATATGATGGGTTTGTAGGGCCGATCGTTTCCTCATCACGAGAGGTAAATATGAAGCATTGGTTTCACGCTACAACCAACATCTAGATCTAGAATATATGATGGCTTTGCAGGGCCAATCGTTTCCTCATCACAAGAGGTAGATATGAAGCACGAGTTCCATGCTACAGCCAAAGTCTTGTGAAGACAGAGGCAGATTGTGCAGTTAATAAGAGGATTGTTTCTTCTCCCTACTCCATAGACAAATCGACTGTGCGAGTGAAGCTTCGACTTAGAAAATAAGACCTTTCTTCATTTCTTTCAACCTTAATTCAAGGTGCCACTGAATTAGAAATGAGGAGAGCAGAGATACACACAATAGATAATTGTATTACTCACATACATAGGTACATATATAGTTGAACTCAGATTCAATTTACCCCAAATATAGCTATGGAGGTTGAGAGAATATCTCAACAACTCCTACAAATCTTCAACCAACCCCTAAATTAATCATTAATTCTAACACTCTCCCTTAATGATTACATTACAAATAAACCACATATTACAATTCTCAAATCACAACATAGATCTCTGTCTGATCTGGTCTTCATCAGCTCCTACACCCACTCTGATGCCTCTGGACTGTGCTCTTTCTCTTCCTCTTCTTCGAGCTTTCCATTCAACTCATTTAAAGCATAAATTCTTTAGACCATCATTCATGAACTTGTACAGTGGACAATTTGACAACTCGGCTCATCGGGGCTTCTGTGATAAAAGATGTCAATTATTGATGCATTCTATGAACATGCCTCCATCTGTCGGATTTTTTCTTTCGGCTATCCTTCAGTGTCTAGAAGAGCAGTTTGGATACGGAATGTCCTCAACATTCAATTATACAAGGTGACTTCCAATAAGAATAGTTGTTCTTGAAACCGGGGCTGCCAGCTTATATCAAGAGATAAGAGTCCTTATTTTACTACTCTAACTAAACTATTAACTCACACTAACAACACTAGTAATTACTTTGCTGCCATTACAACACATACTTTCACAATACTCATAATTAAATATATATATCAGTATAAAGGCAGCAAGAAAGGCAGGCATATTCTCTAAGGTGGCTCCTCTTTCATATTGATCCACATTGGGATATCAAGACAAATATTTCCGATAGACATTTTCTTCGGAGAGGCAACCGGGATTCTAATGTATTCCAAGTTTATCAAATCTTTGATGAATTCAACGGAAAATGATGCTGGATTGGCTTCTTCTCATAAATGTTAATTGGTCGGCATTAAATGCACACCAGCTGTGGATCGGTTGGTACATTGAATACCAAATCAGTACCAAATAAAAATAAGCAATTAAAGGTTAAGATTCATAAATGAATCAAATATACCCCTAACCTAGCTCAAATTCAAGTTTCTTTAGCTGATAAATCATGTACAAGAAAGCTAATCAAGTGCACTACTAAATATTCATCAGTATCCTATTCAACTGGTAATGCATGCCGCTACGCTGGTAGCAACCTCATGATAATTGAAGAACATTACACGGAGGTCTCTTCTAAACAACAGTTCACGGAATTTTGCACGGCAATTTCTATATACTTTCACACCAATTTTCAGATCATGGCCTCCTCTCAGCAATTTCTGGCAGTGATTTTCTCGGAATCTGGCAGCGATTTTTCTCGCTTGTAAACAACGGTTGCTTTTCACCATGCAGATCTGCTCTTGATCTTTTCGCTAAAACAATTCATAGATCTGGGCAATTCTTGGGCAGCGATCTCCACCCACACAGCAGAAATCAATGTTACAACGATTAATTGGCTGCTAGGATCTCCACTGGCCCCATGCAACATATTTCGTTTCTGGCAACGA
Organism: Picea mariana; assembly: GCA_032191745.1. Taxonomy (NCBI): domain Eukaryota; kingdom Viridiplantae; phylum Streptophyta; class Pinopsida; order Pinales; family Pinaceae; genus Picea; species Picea mariana. The sequence goes on from JASDQU010260426.1 coordinate 5,003, forward strand.
TGGTTGAATGGGACGACTATTACTGAGCAGAAAATTGAACAGAAAACTGAGCAGAACACTGCACCTTTTCCTTGGTGATGGAGCCTTGACGCCCACAGATGGCTTCAACAAACTCACTCACATATGCACACAAAAATTTCACACGATATTAATAATTACTCACAAAAAAAAGAAATTTAACACTCTAAAACATACACACAGCCACCTAATCCTACTCTCCTACAACAGATCAATGTTTACATCTTCTTGAGCCCTCACGTGAGGGAGTCTGGCTCAGATTGGCTCTGATACCAAATTAGAAATGAGGAGAGAAGAGATACACACAATAGATAATTGTATTACTCACATACATAGGTACATATATAGTTGAACTCAATTTCAACTTACCCCAAACATAGCTATGGAGGTTGAGAGAATATCTCAACAACTCCTACAAATCTTCAACCAACCCTTAAATTAATCATTAATTCTAACACACTGGACAGTCTCCATGGAAGCCAAGGATGGATACCATCGTTGAATCACACATCCCAGTTGGAGATTTATAAACATCTTCCAAGAGTAGAACTATTGTATGTATAGATGTACAAGCTTTATTTGCAAGTATTGTTCCTTTATCGAAAGAAAACAAACCTAAAAGCAATTTTAACTCTTATTTCTGGACCAAAAAGCTAAATAATAAGGTAATAGTAGATAGTTACAAGTCTTGGTACTTGGATAAATATTTCATTATGGAAATTTTATTTCATATTAGTAATCTTCCTACTTATAACCAATGCATCAAGGTTAAGACATTGCTAAATCTATGCGTCAAGGTTAAGGAACTGCTAAATCTATGCATCAAGGTTAAGAAAGTGTTCATAAATCGATTCGTTTGAGACTACGGTTCATATTTCACATCGAACAATGAAATTCCATCGTTGTAAATCTCGAATTTTGTTTTTATATGAAAATTGATATCAAAATCCATTCTATTTTGTCTCTCGGTACTCTACCGAACCAGATTTGATTGCAAGCAACATTTAATGTCCTTATCAAAAAGTTGGATGGGTCTTGGTGAAGCATAATCTACACAAGTAAGTTGATGTGTATAGGAAAGCATTTTTTTACGGAGTCACGATCATGGGCGATTGTAAAAATTCTAATTATCCATTTGGTTTTAAGCATATCATCATTTGCAATTTACCACATTGTTTTATTTCTGTCTTTTAATTTTATTTGGTGTGCAATATACCTATAGGAGATCATGAGATCAACTCTTTTTGACGATCTATTCTACCAGTTTAGGAAAGTGATAACCTTATTTGAGTTGGTTTAAAGTAGACCAGACAAGATTCAAGCGAATTCCCACTAATTGGATTTGTGGTCGGGGAAAGACCAGTCATTGGATCACACACAAGTGATTCTACTTAAGTTGTTGGTAGGAATTTTGGATCAAAATAGATTGCTTCCAGGTCTTTATCTCGATGTGTTGTTGATGCGATTTTGCATTGAAGAGAGAGCTCACATAAATCAGTCCTTTCTACCTGGGCCATGTGACGTTTATGTAGCATTGTTGGGGGTCGATAAGGAATGGTGCAGTGACAAAAAGGCTCTAAGTTCAAGATCAAGAGTTTATGCCCATTCTTTATCCAATTCGAAAGCTAGCACCTCACCCATAACAACCCATCTTTAATAAGCTTTCTTCATTTGTCCTTCATTTAGATGCTCGAAACTATTTCATGGATTATGTAGTCACTAACGATACTTTGTTGGAAAACTTTTTATATTTTATTTAATGTACAACACACATGGTATAGACATCATATCATAAAGTTTTGGGGTGGGGTGTCCCAGGGAACAACATCATCTCCTTTTGTGTAAGAGAAAGGTTTTACAATTCTAGTGATAGAATGTTCCTTACACAGCTAAGCGCTCTAGATAAGATACATAGATGGAGCTCTGGGCTTTGCTTAGATTATTGTAGCAAGGCCCAATTTGGCTAATCGATGGTGGAAATGAGAATTATTTATCAACAAATCCTTAAGAATGAAAAATCCTACAATGTAAAGAGTGATGTCTGGGATTGGATATATAGGCACTCATCTCATAACCGATGACACAGTGTATGCCATTGCTATGAACCTTGTGGGAGCATCAAAAGGAAATAGTTAATAATGTGTTTTTCATCTCGGAGCCTTTCTATCTGAGTCCAAAGTCCCCTAACATAACAATTGCTAGTTGTCATGAGAATTCATTTTCTTATCACAACAGTGGGCATGCATTCAATAGGATATAAACAAAATTCCCAACAACCCAAGGATTGTTCTTGCAAAGCTTTCTTCTGGATATAGTGGCACTTGATTAGTTAGAAGAAATCTGAAGTAAGGTTGGTTAGGCAATCCAAAGTAGGCCATTTTTTTCCTTTGAGAGGATAGCCCAATATTTGAACATGAATATGTTGATCATATGTGCCCTACTCCCTATTATGGAAATTCCTACAGAGATATTGTATTTTGTATGCCCGTACAAGTATTATCAATGTAGTGCGGTAGGTAGATTTGAGCTAACTGTGCAGTCGAGAGTTGTAAAAAGATTCAATACCAATGAACTAATTGTGCAGCCAGGAGTTGTGAAAATATTCAATACCCAACCACTAGTCTCTATGCAAGCCTCTATTCACAGTATGAATTTACTGCCATATATAATTGTTTTAAATTATTGTGTATGCAAGAGGAGGTTAGAATCAAGGGTGATGAGATACGTCGCGATCATGCTTATACTGGGAATAACATAGACGTAGAGCTCTAACCATTAATCCCATATAAAACACTATGCTCTATGTCATCCTTGCTCTCTATTGTCGCTTTGATCTCTCACAACCCTATGTCCTAGAGCTCTCTACATACCAGGGAATTCATAAACAAAACTCTCCAACTCCAAAGAAATTCATATGAATTTGAAAAAAATACCCTAAAACACGGATCACTGAGATGAGTTATTTCTGAGCCATTTGGACTACAAACTAGACTTCAAAGAAAGCCATGGCACAAAGGATACATAAAACAAAAAATATACAGCCTACAACAAGCTTGGGTGGCATCTCCATGCATTGGAAGTAAAAGTATGGTAAACACATTACCTTCTAACTTTGGGACCCTCCAACAGGAAAATCAGAATGAAAATTGCTTAGAGACCTACTATGAATCTATGTTCAAACCTGCTCAGGACAATTTATGTGCCCTACCCATGCAACTGTTAGTTGGACGATGAAACTATTTTTGAACCCCTCATGACAATTTATATGTACTTTTCATGCAAATGCCAAATGGACAATGCTAGGGAACATATACCTTGCTTTCCAAGTTTCAACATCAATGTGGTGTTACTTGGAAGATTACCTGAACAGTTTCTTAGTTCCATCTGTTATCACTCCAAGAAACTCTTTAGGGTTGTAGGGAAAAGATGCTTGGTAACTCAAGAATATGGTAAATTTGGTATGCTTGGAACAATGGGATAACTCAATGACTAATGAAATGGACAACTCATCATACATTCGAATAAGACAGTGCTTTTAGAAATCAATAATCAGACAAGATAGTTTAAACAGGGGATGAAGAATACTAATCTTGATAACCAAATACAACTAGGTGTAGGGTCAATACAAGATAGCAAGAAGTCCTTCAATTCAAGTTTATGATCTTAATAAAGAGATGACAGTCTTTAGAAGCTAAGACAAACTGAAGTAAAGTACAGAAAGATAAGATGCATGAGCAATTCTGATATTGAAGACAAAAGAAGACTGTGATTCTATTATCAAATAAGAGTCTATAATAGTAGCAAAATGTATCCAAGATTGAACCATGATCTATTAAAAAGATAGGCATTGATAGCCTTTAAAATCAATTTTTTAGATCCTAAAAACTTCGATCTGTATATAAATATATAGAAAATAAAATTAATCAAATACAAAAAGATAATCAAAAGACTAGTTCCTAGGACTCGAACTGTCTTCTTTGTTGATCTTTGACATTTGGTCTTCATCACTTTAATGACTCTGATGTGCCATGGAGGGTAAAGACACATGTCTTCTGTAGTTGGAATCTTTCAACAATCATAACCAAAATTTTAGTTGACCCTTTTTAACCTTTAGTCCTAAAATCTCCATGAATCTTTGAGGCTGATTGTTTTTTGATTTGGTGGTTAATCCTTGGATGCTCCCATAACCCTTTAATCACTCCAAAATTGCTTGGATCCAGCTTAACTTTATAAAAAATTCTTTCTATAGTTTCACCAGCTAATTCACTTCATGTTGCAGTCAGGAAATTTTTTAATGTTGCAGTCAGGAAATTCGCTTCATTTTGGGTCAAACTGCTAATGAAATCCCAGCACTATAATAGTAATACCCTAGCAACACCTATATAATGCGTTCTGTAACACTGGCATTTGTGATCTCAAATGGGCAAAATCGACCCTGTATGACCTCTAGCTCCTCGTGGCTCAATTTTCATGCAACCTACATTTCGTAAACACCTATAATCTGACTGGTTAAGCTCAAATCTCAAAACCCTTCGATTCCCTGAAACTTGGCATTAGTACTTAGCTTGTTTGGTTTGGTGTGCTAGGATTTCAATGTGGTTTGTGATTGACATGTGGACAGATGCTTTCACTTGTCAAATTTTCCAAAGTTGAGCTATCTCCAATCACAGATAGCTACACATACAATCTTTTTCATGCAAATCAGGCTCCTGGCAGAAAGATTTTTTTAATTGGTGTATTGATACAAAACCAAAAATATCTTAGCACTTATCCTTTTGTTAGTGGCTCCTTTTTGTGGCAAAATGATTTTGACATGCCAACGCTTCTAATAATCAATGTTATATTTTCCATTGAATAGTTGTGCCTTCATTGACACCTATATATTCAATTACTTGGGAACCTCTGTATTTTTATTATTGTTTGTGAACAAAATCCCCCATACAATTAGTGAATTGACATGTAGGTTGGGCTTCACTGACTTGGGATTTCAATGTGGTGGCCTCAACCCTAGACTTTAGTCTATGCACTAAATTTGGTAGTAGTATTAGAATTAGGTCTTAGAATGCTTCACTTAATGTGCACACAACACAAGAATTTAAAAAAGCAAAAACTATGGTTTAGGCTATGTATCAATTGACAATATGTATTTGTCAAATGCAGGTTGAAGACCACATAATGAAGGTTTGGAGCAATCATGATCAATGAGAGTTGATAAGGAAACAAGAATTTTAAGACACTGGCTAAAAGGTAATAAGAAAAATGAGTGAAACAGAGAGAGTGACAGATAAAAATGCTCTCAAAAACCAGTGCATTTTGATCGCTAACAATTGGCTCCAACTGGGATGGAGATCTCCCTGCGAGGTTTCCAAGAACCTAGTAGTTCCAGTCACCTTTACTATTGGGCTATGGAGTCATCTAGCCTATGCAATTGTTCCTCTGCAAACCTGCACCCTGCCTGTAGCTTGCTTGTGGCCTACCTGTAGCCTGCCTGTAGCCTGCCTTGCTTATTCATGAACTCAACAACTGAAAAATATCTAGTTGCTTGTATGGCAAGCTTATTCCTCTACCTACTCCTACACTAACCAATTGTACTGACACTTATAAAGTGAAGTGATGCTTCCAATGAAGCCATGTAAGAAACTAATTTACTGACCTCATGCTAGATCTTGACCTGAAAAACAATGGAAACCCTATCATGTAGAAAAGAGGTTTGAACAGATGATAAAAACAATCTTCTTCTGGAAAAAATATTTTAACATCTGTGTTGCTCATAGACTCTAAATAGTTAGCAAAAGGGTCATCAAATTCACAAAGCAATACCTCTTTGGAATGTTGATCTAGCTGTAATTTGAAATGATGTTGAAGGATGTCTTTACTAATCTCATTGTTGAATGCAGGCTGCTTGAGATCTCTTGGAGAAACATATAAGGTGGACGATTGATCTGAACTTTTCAGCGCATCATCTTCCTCATTGTAGTTGCTGCAATATTCCTAAGGTTCTAGTTGAATATTAGGCAGTCCTTGCAAATCTGGAAACTCTAAGCTTCCCTCGTCATTCTCGTCTTCATGTGGGCTGCAATTCCCCTGTGTCTGCAAATCAAAAAACTGAAAGTTGTCCTTACTATCTATTGCAGATCTAAAACTGTCTTCTACTGATATGTCAATCTGCTCAACATCTTCAAAGTTTTCAGAAGGAATAATCTGATCATCATCTTTAAAGGTTTCAAAAGAAACAATCTGATCATCATGACAGTCATCTTTAATAGATGAATTTGATACAATGTTAAAGGCATCCTCATGGCTATCATAATGTGGATCAACAATTTCTTGATCATGATGAGAGATATCTTCTTCGTAGGTGATTTCAATTTTCTGTTCATGAGGCGTTATAAACAGAAGAGAAGACCTGAAATCTTCAGCTAGATTAAAATCATCATATTCAATGTCTTCTGCAAACATGGAATGGATGATTACAACATGATGTCATTCCTTTATGGGCAAAGAAAAAGGCTCGTCGAAATCAGATTCATAAATGTCATATATGGGCTGGCTGCTGTTAAAATCAACATCCTTTGAAGTAGGGGTCTGTTCTACTACATCTGTATACTTATCAACAATAGGTGAGTAGAAAACTCCCGAATCATCCGAAGAAATACAGACAGTCTTCAGATCCTTCTCCCCAATCACGGGTGAAAACATATCATAGGAAACCTCTTGAAAAGGTTCAGAAAAAACTTCCTCTCTAACTGTTTCTTCATGTAAATCAAAGGCAGCAGGTGTAATAGAGATAAGGTCTGATGCATTTACAGCTATGCAATTCTTATTTGTATCATGAAGATCTTCCTTAACGACATAATTTTCATCTTGACAAACAGAAGAAAAGACTACTTCCTGCTGAACATACTTATCAAATTCATCACAATAATATTCAAAGAGACCTTCAACTGGAAATTCATCTTTACAAAACAAATGAAAAGCATAATGAAAAATTGCCAATGAGTGAATGCTTGAAGCTGGAAGAGACCTGCACCAATCAAGGGCTATCCCCTCTAATGAATACTTGAAAATTTTAATCTTAACATCTTCAAGTATGATCTAGAGCCCATGAATAAACTCATGAAAATCCAATAAATGTTCAGCTGGTACTTCCCATTTTTCTCCTCGAAATCTGGGAAGGTTGTGTTCCCATTCATCTCTACTAGGTACTAAACGAGGGTAACCAGAAATACTTGAGAAATTGCAGAACGCATACCTCTTTGCGAAGATCTGGTTCATTTATATACCAGTGGAGTCGCCAACAGATCCATCCTTCATGGAGTCGCCACTGAATTCATCCTTCATGGAGTCACCAAATAGATGATTACAACCAATGTAATGTCCAACCTTTGTCTACCATCAAAGATCAGATCTATGTCGTCTCCCAAGGAAAATGAGCTTCAATCTCCTCTCCCCGGCAATGGTGCCAATTTGTTATCACTCCAAGAAACTCTTTAGGGTTGTAGGGAAAAGATGCTTGGTAACTCAAGAATATGGTAAATTTGGTATGCTTGGAACAATGGGATAACTCAATGACTAATGAAATAGACAACTCATCATACATTCGAATAATACAATGCTTTTAGAAATCAATAATCAGACAAGATAGTTTAAACAGGGGATGAAGAATACTAATCTTGATAACCAAATACAACTAGGTGTAGGGTCAATACAAGATAGCAAGAAGTCCTTCAATTCAATTTTATGAGCTTAATAAAGAGATGACAGTCTTTAGAAGCTAAGACAAACTAAAGTAAAGTACATAAAGATAAGATGCATGAGCAATTCTGATATTGAAAACAAAAGAAGACTGTGATTCTATTATCAAATAAGAGTCTATAACAGTAGCAAAATGTATCCAACATTGAACCATGATCTATTAAAAATATAGGCATTTATAGCCTTTACAATCAATTTTTTAGATCCTGAAAACTTCGATCTGTATATCTAAATATAGAAAATAAAACCAATCAAATACAAAAAGATAATCAAAAGACTAGTTCCTAGGACTCAAACTGTCTTCTTTGTTGATCTTTGACATTTGGTATTCATCACTTTAATGACTCTGATGTGTCATGGAGGGTAAAGACACACGTCTTCTGTAGCTGGAATCTTTCACCAATCATAACCAAAATTTTAGTCGACCCTTTTTAACCTTTAGTCCCAAAATCTCCATGAATCTTTGATGCTGATTATTTTTTGATTTGGTGGTTAATCCTTTGATGCTCCCATAACCCTTTAATCACTCCAAAATTGCTTGGCTCTAGCTTAACTTTCCAAAAATTTCTTTCTGTAGTTTCACCAGCTAATTCGCCTTATGAGTTAGCTGGTGAAAGCTCTGCTTTTCACGAGCTAATTGGTTGTAATTTCACCTTTTGCACTGGTGAAAGCTCTGTCTTTGGCCAAAAATAGAATAGAAACTTAACCTTTAACATGTTTATTCCTGAGCTATTTATGAAGAGATCCATAATGATTGCCATCTATTTCATCAATTTTCCATTGTCTTCCATAATGATTGCATGTCCATTTAACCCCTCGTTCAAGAATATCTGCCTTGTGCGAATAGATGTTAGCAAGAGCAACTCCCAACCATCAATAAACTTCTTCATGGAATGAGATCGAACATCTACCTCTTGTAAACCAGTGGAAGAAAGCGAGAATTTTACAATGGTTGTGCCTTGATAACCATCTCTTGATTTCCAATACCCCCAATCAACCATCCTTTCTTTTCTCTAGTGAATGCATTGTGAATAATAACTAATGGTGGTCATAAAATAAGATCTTGATTGTTTTCCATTTCTTCAGGTTCTGAGAATGACTGGTATGATTCTTCATGATCTGGTGAAGAGGCATAGCTCCATCCCAATAGGACATAGAATGTTTTATATAGTCCCAAGTGTTTTGATCGGAGAAAAGGATTTGGGGCATTGTATGCATGCATAACAAGGCTGTGAGTATCCATAAAATCTTCGGATTAACTCATGATTTTCTGGACTGTCAATTTGTTGAATGCAACATATCCAAATCCTGCAACAACAACCTGAAATATGCAAGATTTTCTGCCTTCTGATGCGTGATTTCTTTTTCTACAAAGTTGCTTCCTCATGGCTTTTCTCACATACGGCCTGGTGCCTGTATTTATTTAAATATTACAATTGAAAGTCGATATGGTAGCATAATCCCATGTTCAGACATGACTTGTTTTTCATGTGCATATCAACCAATTAACATTTTATTATCCTCTAAGAATTTGTATGTTGGAACCTCAAAGTTGTAAGGTGCAGGACCCTTCCTAATTCGGCCAGATATGTCATAATGAGATCCATGACAAGGACAGAAGCAATCTCCATAATCTCCAACATTGGGCAATGGAACACAACCAATGTGGGTACAAACACCAACTACAACAAGCCACTGAACAAGAGAAGAATGCATCTGTAATGTACAACTGATATCTGGCCATGATAAGGATATGGCACCTCCATAGGTCGACGACTCTTCCCTCTATAATTTTATTAATGTTGCAGTTAGGAAATTCGCTTCATTTTGGGTCTAACTGCTAATGAAATCCCAGCACTATAATAGTAATACCCTAGCAATGCCTATATAATGCGTTCCGTAACACTGGCATCTGCGATCTCAAATGGGCAAACTCGGCCCTGTATGACCCCTAGCTCCTCGTGGCTCAATTTTCATGCAACCTACATTTTGTAAACACATGTAATTTGACTAGTTAAGCTCAAATCTCAAAACCCTTTGATTCCCTGAAACTTGGTGTTAGTACTTAGCTTTTTTGGTTTGGTGTGCTAGGATTTCAATGTGGTTTGTGATTGACATGTGGACAGATGCTTTCACCTGTCAAATGTTTGAAAGTTGAGCTATGTCCAATCACAGACAGTTGTGCATACAATCTTTTTCATGCAAATCGGGCTCCTCGCAGAAAGATTTTTTTAATTGGTGTATTGATACAAAACCAAAAATATCTTAGCGCTTATCCTTTTGTTGGTGGCTCCTTTTTGTGGCAAAATTCCTTTAACATGCCAACGCTTCTAATAATAAATATTATAGTCACCATTGAATATTTGTGCCTTCATTGACACCTATATATTCAATTACTTAGGAACCTCTGTATTTTTATTATTGTTTGTGAACAAAATCCCCCATACAATTAGTGAATTGACATGTAGGTTGGGCTTCACTGAATTGGGATTTCAATGTGGTGGCCTCAACCATAGACTTTAGTCTATGCACTAAATTTGGTAGTAGGATTAGACTTAGGTCTTACAATTCTTCACTTAATGTGCACATACCAAAAGAATTTAAAAAGGCAAAAACTATGATTTAGGCTATGTATCAATTGACAATATGTATTTGTGAAATGCGGGTTGAAGACCGAATAACGAAGGTTTGGAGCAATCATGATCAATGAGATATGATAAGGAAATAAGAAGTTTAAGACATTGGCTAAAAGCTAATAACAAAAATGGGTGAAACAGAGAGAGAGAGATAAAAACGCTCTAAAA
>JASDQU010260429.1:0-12133 GCA_032191745.1 Picea mariana
TTTTAGAAATAAAAAAAAAATTACACCCTTAATTTATTTCAATTAAAATAATAATAAATAAAATAATAGGAAGCCCACGTTTTATTTCTCGTGAGGCGTTGGGCGTTGGCATGTGGCATGCGGCATGCATTGTGTTCGCATGCATGCCTCGTGTACGTTGGTGGGAAAACAATTATCATCATGCTGGGCCGTCGAGCGTTGTGTTCTCTGTGAGGAATGGAGAGAATGGAAAGAGCCTATTGTTTGGTTCCAGGATACCACAGATACTACTGCAATTAAGTTCTTCTTTGAAGAATATACATCCTGGCATGAGAGATGTTGCTTTAAGGCCGCTTGGAAATCCAAGACTACCAAGTTCCAGGCCTAATTTATTTGGAGAGCCGATGAAAGTCATCATTTCGCCCAACCATGCTATGGAAGAAGCTGTGAATTGGGCTCTAAATAGTGGTCCTGATCCAGATATTACAATACAGATGAGAATGCGTGCAAGCAGGTATTATTATTCTCTGTCAAGTTCTATTGTTGGAATTGGAAAACTTCAAAAGATTATCCTCTCTTGGCATGAATTTTATTTTTATTTTTTTTTATCATGTTTGCAAGAATTTTTTTTTATAGTAATGGGGCGTAGATTCAGTCTGACCCTTCTAAAACTTGATTAGATCACTTAATTTTGATCTAGTCACGACTGAATGCCCTAAGAATCTAAAACTGTATTGCCAGGTATCTCACAGAATTATTTAGTTATTGCATTCAGAATATTTACTAAGTCTTTCTTCCCTTGACCTATATAAATTCATTCTTCCTATGCCTTATCGATCTAGGATCTCTCATGTTGACAATGGTAATTGCCTCTCCAACTAGCCATTTTTTTAGACCTGTGCGATGCCTCTGGTTTCTAACCATTTCTCCACCTCCGTTTCTACTTTAGTTTAAATTAATGGTTAAGGTTTAGTTTTTGCGCTGCACGCGCTTGTGTGTTTACTATTGGTTTGGTGCTAACTCTTGGTGTTAAATGCACTGTGCTGGCGCTGCTTTGTGTGTTTGTTGTTTGTGGAGTTTTCCCAGAAACCTTGTGTTCCAGAATCAGAATTCGTAATAATAATATATTATGAATAATATTACGAATAAGCCTTATATTACGAATAATATGTTTGATGGTATCCCTGCCATCCAATTGCTACTAAATATTTACTTTGCTAATTTGCCGCTAAATAATACTACTTTGCTGAAACATCAGTTATCCTCGCCTACTAAATATGAGCAAGTCAGTACCGTAGGACATGATTTATAAATTCCAAGTTACACAGTTAGGGGAGAATCCACCTTCCAATCAATATTACTTGTGAATTGTACTGTGTTGGCCGGTGTATCTTGAATATGTGACTCGCAATCATTCACCTGTCTATTTTGAGTTGGTTAGGGTTCTATCTTACACCCTACACTTATTAGGTGACCATAAAATAGCTTGGCTTGGAAGATGCCATTGACAGCTTCGCTGTTTAGCTCCATCATTCCCAACTATTCTGGCCATATTTGTTGTAATGGCCAGAAAAGAATGGGTTCTCCCTCGGCAAATATAACGACTGATAAAAAAAAAATGGGTTCTCCCTAAGTTTCCATATTTGTTTTGCCTTCTCTGAAGGTTCAGTTTATGTTTATGAATACGGAGGGGAGAGAAGACAGCTTACAGCAATTATGGGGTCCTTGTTGGTGACACGAGAGAATAGCATTCTTATCCACTTGATAAATACAGAGGGATGAGGTTGATCTTAGTTGTAGCATAGTGGATAAATGTCCAAGAGAAAAACCCTTCTCCTCCCACTCCCCAAAGTTGTGGGCCTTTGGGACTGGGACTCCAATCTTATTCCGCACTTAATATTTATCATATTCTTCTTCTTCTCGTTTATAGATGCACCTCCCTGCACCTCTGTCCAAGCAGGAGGATGCCAATTACACGAATTATTATTGTGCAGGAGAGCAGTCATTCCTTCCATAATGTTGTGGAGAATATGTAAAGCAATGACGTCCTCGCTCAATCTATTCTGTTATTGAGTGTTTTTTCTCTACCACAGAAAGAGATTTAATGTGGGAATTTTATCTAGTTTGACTAACGCGTACGTCTTTTTGTTTTTCTTGTTATCCGTGTGATGAAAATGGCCTATGGCCAAACTTATGTAGTCCATTCCTATTTCGAACTATCTACTAAAATTTTCTGAGTATTTTACTTCTAATTTTTTTGATTTTGTCCCTTCTTCCAATATTTTTTTTTTGTTCATCTGGATACGGCCTTGCTTTCCAGGTGCTTGGGGATTGTATAGAAGATTGACCCGAGTTAAATTGTATAGAAGTTAAATGTAATAGCCTAGTTAAATTAAAAACCATGTATTTTATTTTTATTTTTATTAATGTTCTATGTTTTATGTGTTTTATGTGCAGGTTAAGCTAGGCGTGGCTGGAGTTTCTCAAAAGAATAAAAAATACCCCTTATTTAGGCCCTCAGTTCCAGATTTGAACCAGGGCTCTGATACCAATTGTAATGACTCTAAATTAATTATAGCAACCATTAAATTAGAATACCACAGTAAAATTTAATAATTACTACATCTAGCACATTTAAAATCTAATTTTTTCATAGTAATAAAACTATAATTACAATTTACTTCAAAATAATTCGTAACTCTAACCTGAACATGATGCTGCCGCTTGCTTCCTTAGCTTGCTCCTTTAGCTTGCTCCTTAGGACACCACCCCAAAACCAACCTCCCTGCCGACTAGTAGCGCCTAGCCCTAGGATATCAATGGATATCCTAGCCTTCCCAGCCCAAAACCTCCGCAGCCCCCCGGTGCACTGTAAATTCCACTGTAAATTACACTCTTTCCAATAATCCAAGCTCCCCTAAAATCCTTTCTCCCCTCTCGTCCAAATGAAAAATCGAACCCCTCTCAACTCCTTTCTCCCTCCCTTATTCCTCCTCCCTTCACCGACACTCCATCTTGCATTAAATTCCTTTTCCCTCTATTTATTACCCTTATCCATTCATTAATCCTCTTATCTTCTCGGGATCCTTATGTGATCCCTTCATGTATACGTAACTTGATTAAATGTTTTATTTTATTCTCCCTTTTTAATTTAATACTTTTTTAATTAGTTAATTAATTAATAATCAAATTTATCATTAACCATATTGATTAAAGAGTTAATTATACTTAAATGAATCATCTTAATAATTAAGGGTCATTACATATTCAATCTTGACAAGTCACATAATATCTTTGAGAACTTAATTGTTTAACATAGTGATCTCTGATGTACATGCTTAGGTGGCTCATTTATTGATTGGATTCACTTATCATTATTTAATGACTTGAGATATTTGGAGGGCGTGATTATTTGTCTTTGCAGTACCTAGTTGGTGGAGAGATTTTGAAGAACAAGCCTAGCTTGGGCTTCCATGGGGATTGAATCCCATAGGTGGATTCCAAGGGTCCTCATGCGAGACGATATAAATCAAACTTTGAAGGCCTAAAATATGACTTGGATGACATAACCTATCCCCCACATACCAAACATTTTTCCTATTAGAGGCAAAACATCACCTCTAGATGCATGATGTCACCTAAGGGGGTTAGGGTTTTGTTGTGAGTTGACATGCATTGGCACAAGGAGGTTTCAGATGGATTGATCCTTGATCATGAAGAAATTTGTTGGTGTTATTGACATGTGGATTTGGTAATCCTTTCTACTTTCCTCCATCACCAATGAACTCCTCCTAGTGTCAAAACGTACCCTAGAGGGGTGACGTCCATATGAACTAGGGTTTTTATTTTTGCAAAAGTGAAATTAAAGTGAATTGTTTAATATTAATTTGTAAAATGGGAAATATTACGGTTGTTGACCTCTAGTCTTGTGGTTTACCCTTAATTATCTGGAAAAAATATCTTAGTGAAATTTTAAAAAAATAAGAGATCATAAGATCTAATTTTAACATAACTCTCCATTGTGAGAGGCTCTTGGACTGAAATTTTCACTCACTTTGGCTAGTTCTCTCTCTTATGCTCTTCTTTATGGCTATGTTTTGTATTATTTTTTTTATGGAATTGATGCGCTAGCCTTGGAAGGCTTATATCTATCTTTTATGGTGGTTTGTATTAGCTTCTTCCTTAAATTGGTAAGGTTTTTAAATTGTTGTTATCATACATTTTGAAAGTCAAGGTTATTTTCTATTGATAGGCGGGAAGTATAAGGGAATACAACCCCACCTTAGTCTTCATCACTTTATGCTTAAAGACTATTGATTTAACAAGGGTTTTCTAAGAGAAGTAGAAGAGCATACACCCTCTTACCCTAAACCCTAGCTAGAGATACTTGTCTTGGGGAGTAAGATGATTTACACCCCCAAGGAGGTATTAACTATAGATATTTATTTTCTTTAATCCATTCACCCATTTTTCTAAGGCACCAGTCATTTACTTATTGCATCGGAGAAATAAATTGTTGCCTTGGTAAACATGAAATTTTTAAGTTTTAAAGTTCTCTCTTTGGGATAGTGATCTCGAAGACTTGGGAATTATTCCTCCCTTAGGGTGTCCCCTTTCAACTAAAATTTATTATTGCTATATCAAAAATAAACTACATCCATTAGGGATGCACTAACCCTATACTACTAACCCCATTTTCTCCTAAACTAACGTTAGACTAGGCCTAACAATATGCCATCACCCACTACTAACCTAGGCACTCCTTTTGAGATAATTATGTGTGATTTTTGTTGGATAAAATTTTTGATATAGGGATTGGATTGATACAGACATAAGGTTTTTCACTTCACTACAAAAACCCTAATATAAAGTCACTCTTAAACTGTTCTTTCACTGCCAAAACTTGTTAAAAGTTTGCTAACTTGTTCTACTAGGTTTAAGAAATTTTTGTGTGTCTTCTTTGAGGATTTTGGTGGTGATTTTAATGTTGTAATAATAAAACCTGTTAATCCATAAGGATGCCAAAAATACTTTTTCATACAATATTTATGGTAGCCACAACAAATAGCTAAAGTTTCATGGTATAAATTGTGAAGTTTAGTCATTATCTACTTGTTTCAAGCATATCTCACTTGAATATAATCAATCTTTTAAGAAGCTATGATACTTATTTTTTGTTGATAGATATTGTTATCTATCTTTGTAAATTAGGGACATCAATCTTAGATTGTTGATCCAAACTAACATGCATCATTGCAAAGTGGTTCTTCTTGTGTCTCGACTTCACCCAAACCTTTGGAAACCTTTAAACCACTTTAGACTCATATTTTCTTTCCATTTTCTGTCTAGATATTTTACCTTAGGAAGATTTTTATTTCCTTTACCTTTTTCTTATCACTTTTCCCCCTAGTGTCACCGATATTTCCCCCTTGATGAGACTATCTCACCTCTAAAGTGACAGGAACACTTGCTTAAGGTGAGAGTGGGTAGGTGACCTATTAGTTGTTTCCATTTAGTGGTTGGCTCTGTATACCTACAACTTGTGCAACAACATGTACCAAATTACTACTAGTTTTGTTGTAGTAACAAATGGTTTTTATAACTATAACATATTATCGTTTGAAAGAAATAATTTTATGTGTAGCAGTAATGCAAAGAAAAAATAAATTTATTAAAGAATAACTAGTGACTTAATAAGAATGTGAAGTATTTGATCGCATTTGTTAGTTGATATCTTGAGGGGATTTCAGTACATGATGGACGGGGGGTTACACCTAGGGTTTCCCTAGCCGAGGTTCCCATGGTTTGTCTCTTTTCCTTGGTGGCTATTCGGGACATTTGTTTCCTATCCCTGATCTTGGAGAATGCCAACTAGTTGCTTTTTTCTTTGAAGCATTGTCTCCTCGACACTTATTCCCTACTGCGGCGTGGGATTTATTTGCTGGGCATTTTAGATTAGGATCTCTTCCTTAGCTACGTATGGTTCTATGCTGGTGGGACTGGATCTTTCTACACATATCATGATCTTCATGTTTGGATCAGGTTTTCTTTAGGGAGGCGGTGCCTATCGGTGCTTGCATCCTTAGTTTTCCTAGATTCCTCGGTTCTTATTTTGTTCCATCATGCATGAGGTGGAACTTATTTGGTTTCATTATTTATTTTTCCTCTTTCTTGAGAGGGTTGTTTGCCCTAGAGATATGGTTTGCTTCATCTTTGGCGTTTTTTTGTGGACTATTATTTCTTTCAACCTTTAGTGTGTGAAAATATCCTTTCTAAGTTTTCTAAGGGTGTGGTCTTCACCATTCCATCCCTACTGGTATGTTCAATGCTTGATGCATTATCAGGGTCTCTTCTCTGTGGTGTGCAGCTGATTCTTGGGTTTGATGTTTCTTCTTGGAGGGGCTTGGTCTAGAGCTTTGAGGTCTTATTTCTACAAGTGTGTGGTGTTGATTTTGGTTGGTGGGGTTAACACTTTCAGGTCCGTCTAGGGAATCCATCTTTTGGATTCCCCTCAATGGTTGCAGTTTCTCTTGTTGTCTCTTTGGACCCATATTTTGAGGGGTTTACATGCCTCTTTGGATCCCTCCAAGTTCTCTTCTCATGTGTTTTTTTTTTCATTTTTATTGACTTAGATTGGTGGTTATTTTATGTGCTGACTTTGAGGCCACTTTTTTAGGGGCATTTGTGCTATGAATTTCTCCCTATTGAGGATTAAAGTTATCTTAGACCTAAATGTTTTCTATATCTATGCTTTATACAAAATGTATTTATTATTTCTTTTAATAAAATTTAAGTCTTTTTTTGTTTGAAAAAAAAATGAATGTAAAGTATTTTCTTTTATACACTTATAGTGAAATAACCTGTAAATGTACAAACTATTAAATATAAATATTGGAAGTACAATAATTCTATTAAAATCGGTTGGTACATTCCACGAATCTCTAAAATTAATATATAGAAATATAATACAAATATACTGGACATTATTTTGTTTGTTGTAAGTATGGATAGATTTAATCAAAAGTCAAAGAATATGATAATTTTTATATATAGCAATGTATACCAGAGATCTTTTCCAAAGAATATGTTAAGGTTTTTACTTTTAAATAAACCCTAGAATTAATAACGAGAAGTGCACTTGTGATAAAAGTAAACAATGACCAGAGGAATTAAGAAGTTGTTCCTATTCTCAAAATGAAATGTAGTATGGAAGCATACAAAACCAAAAAAATAAATAAATTGTTCCTAATAGGTTATCATTGTAACTATTTCATGGCTACCCATATAGGCTATACTCCACTTGAGACTATATAAACTCGAGACACTCATATTGGTAATGAAGACATGTTTACTTTGTGAGAAATGTCAAGCATATTACTTGACCTCTGAATTGTGAGACCAAGTATGGAGTCCATGATAACATGTTCGAGTTGGACCAACCTATTGTCTCAAGTATTTGAGATTTTTTCATAACTCTGCATTAAATATTCACCATGTCTTGTTACCAGGTGCAACAAGAATGTATGTTACGCATAGTAATCAACCAAAAATTTAAAATCTGAATGTTTTCGTTCATTAGCTTAATCCCTAAATGAGTTGAATGTTTACTTCTTGGCCATCCTCACCCATATGCAAGGAATTTCCTGAGGAGGATGCCATAAAAATTTATTAACCCAAGTAAAAATAAATTAGGGAAAGAATTTATTTATCCCCCTCTAAGTAACCTGGAAAAAAATGTTTGGTTTGGTTGTCAACATTATACAAATTGTGAAATCCATAAAAAAGCAAACAACCCTACCTTAATCCTGAATATTATTAAGGACATGGGTAAGGGTAACTTATTAAACCTATTATTGAATGCATTGTGCATGGAAAATAAACAAAGGGGTTAGCTAAATAACATCGTGGGAGTTTTAGTCTTTGAACAAATTAAAGAAGATTAAAATATGAAGGCTACATGAAGTTGGTCATAGGATCAAATATCGTGAAATATAAATGAATGAAAAACAAGTATAGAATTTCCGTGTGAGTTAGAGAGTCTACAAACATAGTATGAATATCAATTTACATTGAGGAATGAAGGAAAAAGAGCCAGCAAGAGTTGGTGCTAATTTAAGTGCGTAGATAAGAGTTGACCTACACATTAACACAATGAGAAATAATTCATAGTTACATTGTTAAAAGGAATTTTTTAATAAAACAATTCCTATAGTATTTAAGAATAGAAAAATATGACTTAGCACTGCTCATGGAAAATGCTGAGAGATTCAGTAGATGGGTAAACGCTTGAGCCTAAAGTCTCTATGTCTTTGAGCCAAAAGCTTATGGTTCTTTTGTTGAGCATCGAGGTAATGAATTAATCATAGGCTCGACAAATGAGCCATAATCAAGAGAGAAGGTATGAGTTAGGTGAAGGGACTATCAATCCTATTTAGTGGCACCATTACGTGGAATAATCTCTATCACCATCACGGTGGAATACATTTTTTTAACTGTGAGTTAACCCATTCTTCTTTACTACGTAGGATTACATCTTATCCCCTTTTATAAATTGATACAATGTGTAGCGAGGTTCTCATTTATTGTATTGTAGCGTGATCTAAATGGTTTATCTCAAGAACAAATTGGACAAGGTGTATAAGAGAAAACTTTGAACCGTAGGTATTTTTATCAATATTAGGAGTGAAAAAATTTATGAATATTAAAGGGTTTTCTAATTATTATAAATAAGATATATCCATTCTATATATGTATATAAACAACTAAGAGAAGTTTACTAATGAAAGATATTGTACATAGAATGTTGTACACTGATGTGTTACTAGAGTTGAATAGTGGTAATGGAAGTCAACAAGCTTTTAACCTGGTATGGTAACTCCATGACCATTAGACACAATGTCAAAAAAAGGTTCATGAAAGTAGGTAAAACAAGTTTTAGCATGGAAACTCTAAGTCTAATTATTAACTTTGACTATATATGCTAATTAACAAATTATCTTTAAAAAACAAAATGTTGGTAATGAGATGATGTTACATTAACCTAGCTTACCATAGCCTGCATTAGCCTAATTTTCCCTATATTAGCCTAACCTACCCTACCCTAACCTACCCTATCCTTAGCCTATCCTAACATTACCAGCCAAGCCTAGCTTAACTTATCCTAGCCCAACCTAATGCTAGTCTAAACTAGCCTAGTAAAGCTTACCCAAGCCTAGACTAACTTAACATAACTCTACTCTAAACTAACCTAGATTATTTTAGTTTAACCTACCCTAACCTAGACCAACCCAATCTAACCCTCCCTTCCCTACCCTAGCCTTGTCTAACTTAGCTTAGCCTACCCTAAGCTAGCCTAATCCTACCCACCCCAAGCTAGTCTACCCTAATCTAGCTTATGCTAGTCTAACCTAATCTAGCTTAACCTAACCCAACCTAAGCTAATTAACCAAACCTAGCATAACCTAGCTAAGGTAACCTAACTTAACCTTGCGTAACCTTTCCAACCCTATCCTATATTAACCTATCTTATCATAGTGATGCAGGCGTGAGTAACCTCTGACACCCGCTCTCAGGATCGCTCAATCAACTCATGAGCCGAAGCAGCTCATGCGATTCCCTACTAGAATCTTTGATGAAAACCTGATCCACATGTCCTTATTTCAACCCAACAGCTCTCTGCACTTAATCGTGATCTTCCTTGACTCAGTTTCGGGTTTCGGGGTTTCGTGATCCCCATCGTCAAGAGTTCCTATCCTCTTGAACTCACGAACTACGATTCACCAAAGTGCTTTCTTCCAATCTTAGCCCCTCCTGGCTATGCCCTGGTCCATGTGACCACTTATCATAAGACCGCAGCCTTATGTATTTCTATCAGGGTTTCGAAATTTCAAGTGCCAAAATGCACTTGTCTTCAGGATCCGCGATCCACCGAATCTCGATATGCTCCAACTCCTGCTAGTCCCCTGGGATAGATTTTTGGTCCACATGACCTCCCCTTATATGACCTCACTCATACTCCTTATCAGGGTTTCAGACATTGAAATGTTGAAACTCATAAACACTTTGTCCACGGGATTCCTAATATCCTGATCCCCGATGTGTCAATGTGGCTCCCCTATTGGGACCTTTCCCGAAAGCTTTGATCACTGCCATGTGTCATCCTATGATGGACGGTTCTGATTGTCTCTTATGATTTTGCAACTTCAAATGTCTCGATTGCCTCATCTTTAGGACTCACGAAATGTTGATCTCCGATGCACCAATTTGACCCTCTATCATGACTTCCCCTGATAATCTGGATCTCCTACACATGTCCCCAACTATTAGACAACCTAGATATTTCCCTGGACTTTTACCATGGAGATTCCCAATCTCCTATTGTCATGACTCTGGATATTGCGAATGTTGATATCTCAATGCCTTCGAGACTCACCTCTATGAACGAGTGCCTGGATCTTTGAAATGGATGATCATGTGACATGCATCCTCCCTTAGATGGACGACTGCAATTATTTCACTGTTTTGGGACTTGAAATGTCCTATCTTTCTTGACCTCAGGACCTTCGATATCCTGAGTGCCAATATCTCGATGCCCAAATGCCCTTTGGGACTTTCACCTGGGCTATTCCAGATGGTAAACCTCATGCAGCTCCTGTTCGATCCAACGGTTGATGAGTAATTGGACCAAGATCCAACGGTGTATATAAGTTCTTCCTGTGCGCTTCTCCTGCTTCCTCCTAGACGTGGAAATCTTCAACGGTCTAGATATTCTTCCTTCAACTGATCTAGTGGCTACTGTGCTCCCTCCCAAGCTTGTGCACTTCTTCTTCCAAGACTTGGGAGAATTTAGAAAGCCAAAGGCCTGAACCTTTGCCTTTCTTCCCTGCAAGCTCCTTTACCTAAGTTCTCACCTACGCTCTTCAGTAATGTTGTTCCCCTTGAGCTTCTGGGAACTCTGAACTCCTCCAAAGAGTTCTTCAACCTTTGCACTCCTTATAGTTACAATTGTGTGCACTGAAAAAACTCACCCTCCTGATCTTATCCTTCTACTCAAGCAACCTCTTACTGAGCCTGCAAGGTGTTCAACAACCTTGTGAAGATCCTTTAGTGGATTTCTTCTTCAAAATCACATAACTCAAAAGAGTTCTCTTCTCCTGTGCCTCTCTGCACACTGACTCAGATGCCCTCCTAGCAGAGTATCTTCTCATAGAATGTTCAGCAATTATGTCCTCCTGTGCACCTATGCACCCACTCAATGCCCACTTGGTAGAGCTCTCATAATCCTCAGTGATTCTGGTTCTTCTTGAACTCACAGCAGAGTTCCTCCAAATTCACCACTATGCATATGCTCAATGCCCACTTGGCAGAGCTCTATAGAACTCCTTAGAGATTTTGTCTACAACTGTGTCTCTTCTACATAGCCTTGCCTCCAAGGTGTTCAGCAACCTTGAGGTCTTCCTCCTGATTTGTTGATTCCAATTCTTGTGTCGCAGCACGTCTTTGTCTGAACCAACAGTATTAAGAAGTGATTCAATGCACTGGTATTCAGAGACCGCAGTACTCTGTCACGCCGCCCTGGCATGAAACCTCAAATACCTTCACCTAAAATTAGACACACTCTTGCAAATGCATGATAACATGATACATTCATAGCATACAATGGAACACTCACGGACATTCATTCAACACACATAATACATGCAGGAAAAACTACGTTGTTTGTATTAAAATGGAAAATACCTGTTTATGCAAGGGTGTTCTCGAGCTCTCCCTGGATCTTCTCTTACAACAACTACAACTTCACTTCCTACTCTCTTTCCTTACACAAAATGAGATATGAAATCTCTTTTACCTTAGGGGGCTCTTCGAGCTCTTCCCTCCAATCTACCTACCCTATTCATTTGCATTGAATGGGCTTTCTAGTCTAGAATCTGGATCTAGATCTCATCCATACAACTATTAAAGGTCGATTTACCTAATGCCTGCACAATGGCACAACTTCTACAGCTCACCAACTTAGACAATTAACTACATTCAATCCAGATTTAAAAGATGAGGGTTGTGTCTCTCTTCATCTTGAATGCGTTCACTCGATGTGGTTGGCTAGATGATGTGGAGAGACGCTCCTGCGTCATACTCCTCAATTGTAAAATTC
>JASDQU010260430.1:0-11298 GCA_032191745.1 Picea mariana
TCACATCTTGTCTTATTTTCTAATAGCTGCTGTTTCAGAATCTCTTCGATTTTCTTTGCTTCTTCCAATTCTACTTTTAGTAGGACAAGGTCTTCACCAGGTTCTTGACTGTCTTTCTCAAACTGTATCAACAATTGTCTTTGCTTTCTGTTCTTGATCCTTAGTCTGTCAATCTCTTCCAATGCATTGATCAGTTCTCCTTCCATGTCAACCACAAATTCTTCATCATTCTCATCACTGCCTGTGCTTTTATTATCATAATCCTCTTTTTCCATAAGCATGAAGTCATTTACCTTATCTTCATAGGAAGAGTCACTATCGGTGTCTTCTGAGGAGTCATTATTGTTTATACATAAACTTTTCTTTTTATCAAATCTCCTGGATTTGTGCTTCTCTTCACCTTCATAGTTCTGATCATGTTTCTTGTGTGGACATTTATTTGCAAAATTACCTATCCTTCCACAGTTAAAGCATTTGAAAAGCAGTTTACCTTTGTATTTTCCTTATCCCTTCTTCAGTCTCTTCACAAATTTTGCTTCAATTTCATCGGGCTTAGAATCCTCATTCTTGTCTGCTTTAAATGATGCTTCTTTGGAGGTGGGTTTATCTTTAACTATTCTCATTTCATATGTAGTCAGTGTTCCTAGCAGTTGATCAAACTGCAAGGTTTTTAGGTCATTAAGTTCTTCTATAGCAGAGACCTTCGGGTTGAACCTATCTGGGAGAGATCTCAAGATTTTCTGAACTAAAGAAGGTTCCCCAATTGTTTCACCAAGTGCCTTCATTGCATTTACCAACACAGGGGTTCCTTCTAGTTGTCTGCATCAATGTCTTCTGCACGCCCCTTGCACTTTCTGTTCTTCTGCCTTTTATACTCGCTGCACCATATCCCTTTGATGCAGCCTTCCTCTAGCGTGCATCTCTGTTCCTACGCTCTGCCTCCTTTCTCACACTTGAATCCTCCCCACGACAAAAACCCCTTGATCTTCTTTGTTCCACATTCTTATAGTACCTGTGCTCCTTGTGCATGAAATATTTTCCATGCCACTACATGCTCACACCGCGCCCAATCTACTGCACATCTCGAGTGATTTTCCTGATCATCACAACTCTTCAGCTTCTCTGGTGGTTCCCACTACACGTTCAACATCACTGGGTGTTCTACTAAGAATCCTCAGCCTCTCTGGCAGTTGAGACTCCTCGTCTTCTCTGGCACAGTCGAGCTTATGCCTTCTGTTTCAGTTACATGCTTCAACGCTCATCCATCTGTCAATCCCCCTTAACCATCGTCTTGCTTCATTGGACGAAGCTTAGAGACTCTTCATCTTCTTTGGCGATGACACAGAGGTCTCTTCGAATTCTCTAGCAGAGACTATCAATGATTTCTAGCAGTTATACTGCGATGTGCTACAGTAGCCCTCCGATCTTGTTCTAATTCACCTGTGCCGTTGGATTGATTCCATGGGATTTTTCATTCATTTCGGCATTTCAGCATTCGTGTGACCATGCATCTCGACATTCCTAGTCGTGATCCCCGAAACAGAGCTTGGTTTCTCTAGATCTTTCCTCCATCTCTCACTGATGTGACCAAGGGATGTGACCACAGCCTTATGCATAAGACGATTTCACGATTTCGCATTTCGTGAGTCTGGAGATGAGGCATCTCGACTCTCCAAGTCGTGATCCTTGATACCCCGAAATGGCGTGGGATCAATGGTCCTGATCAACACTTGATCTGATGGATCAGATCATTTTGCGATTTCGCATATCACGATTTCAACATTCTTGTGATGAATGTTCTTGATGCTTCCAACTCCTGATCCATGAAACTCCGAAAGGGAGTCCGATCAATGGTCCACATAACCCCCAGAGATGGACGGTTGATAGGATTTCAGCGTTTCACAATTCGAAATTTCGGTACTCCTGATGCTGAGAGTTTCTTGACATCTCTATCTCTCGATTTCCGAAACTCCAAAGTGGTGTAAACCTGCTGACGTCACACGTGTCGAAGACCTGCCACGTGTCACCCTGATTTGTGACTTACATGTGCTTGAAATGTTGAATCATTCTGACACTTGTCATTACCTAGTTGTGCCACATGTTCCTAGCTGACATGGTTTTCTGACGTGAGTCAGATCGACGGTCCAGATCACATCTTGATCTGACGGCTGCGATTAAATCGCAATATCGCATATCACGATTTTGGGATTCCTGTGTTTATTATTCTTTGACATCTTCAACTCTCGATCCGCGAAACTCTGAAATGGAGTTGGATCAACGATGCAGATCACATCTTGATCTAACGGCTATGGTTAAGTCGCGATTTTGCATTTCACAATTTTGAGAGGTTAGGGAACCCTGTTCCTTTGACTCTCCAGTCAGCGAAATGTTGATTTGTGTCCACGTGTCCTGCCTGAAGATGGACGGTCCTCCTTCTTTTGGGATTTTGTGAGCCCTCTACTCCTTGCACTTTAACGAGCGTGCAGGTTCTCCTCGATCCAACGGTGGTCAGAACCTGCGCTCAGATCTAACGCCCGAGATCTATCTTCCATATCTGCGCGCTCCTCTTGTCTACATTGAGATCTGACGGTCATCGGGAATTCGGGATGGGATCCAACGATCACTGACGCTTCTCCTCCAAGTTTACACATCCTCCTTACTTGGAAGAATTTCTAAGTTTCAAAGGCCTCGACCTTTGATCCACCTGTGATCCTAAGTACACTATCTCCCTTGAGCTTTAGTCATGAGTTAACCTCATCCCTGGTGCGCTCCTACGCACTGCATTCGACTCTGCGCTAATTCTGATCTTATCAAGCTTGCTCTGCAGCGTCTTCCCAAACTAATTCTGATTCCTGTCTGTTACATTCTTCCTATACTCATGCCATATTCACTATTGTACTTGCCATCAATGAAAAGCATACGCTACCTGTTAAACATTTGCCAACAGGCTTTTACTCAATCACCAAGCAAAAAGGAGAATTATCAAGAAATGAATGTGTGGCATAAAGATGTTTGTATTTCTCATTTGGGCATGAAAGTGCTTTGGATTCTTCTCTTGGTGTGTGTCATTCAATCCTACAGGCCATGCATTTCCAAGGACTCCACGTGTTGAATTCAAAGTTGGATAGTTTGGAGAAGATATCTGGTTTGGAGATCAGAGCCCACCCACTGGGCCCACCAAGCAATACTGGTGCAATTTGTTTTCTTCAGATTTGATGCAAGAGACAACCAATACTTCACATGAATGTACCCACGACCTCTGGATTGGGTGCTACAAGCTACAGTTTTTTTTTTCTTTTTCAATGCTAAGAGTTGTCTTGTGGGTGTAGAGCTCCACCACCAGGGGGTCGAATACACGTCCTCCTAGGTGCAACTGAGTATCCGACGAATCCACCCTCATTGAGAAAATCATGGAGAATATCTCTGAAATCAGAATGCTATTGAGGAAATCACTCTTGGAAAGCCTCATTCAGTGCTGAAATGAAATAATGGAGAAAATCACTTTCTAAACTTAAAAAAAAAAGGTGCGATCTGACATTATTTTCCACAAAATATTGCAGCGATCTAGGGCTGAGAAAGGTCACATGAATCTCCAAATCATAGATCATTATTACTTTATGAATAAATCAATCATTGTCTTGGGCGCGGATCAGAGGCAGATTGCATGCTTGTTTGAGGCCGCCATATTTGATGCTAAATGAAATCCGATTCAATGCTAAATAGGTCCAATGGATATTCGTTATTTGCTCAGATCAAATTGTAGATTCAAATTTGTTGACCACTGTATATGTAGGTCCTCATTGGTGAATCATAGATCTGTTTTGCTGGGTCACTAGAATTGCCTCTCACTACAAAAAAACTTGCCAATTACTCACACACTTAAAACATATTGAACCTGATGCTAAACAAAGCCGATAGAGCCCCATTGAAGACTATTCAATGGCATGATGTTTAGATCTGAACCGTGTTTGTTTCAACTGTGCATGGGGCATCTCTAGCTGAGCATGGGACATGTATTTGAGATATGATTCACTTAATTATGAAGAAGGAAATCGACATACTCTTACCAATAATGAAGGAGATCGACTCTTCATTTATGCATATATCAACTGCTCCTACATATGCATAGTACTTCAAATTGAGGGAAAAAAATGGATGAAAATACTAGTGTGTGAGAGAAGAGAGCATATCAAATTGTTGGAGGCTCGAATCACTCTGTTGGATATCAAATCATTGTTATTGGAAGCTCAAAATAGCGCTGTATTAAATATCTATCGGTGGAGACATTCACAGGTCACATAGATTTTTAATTCAATCTTAAAAACTTCTCTCATGCCTCGATCTGTTCACAATTCCAATGTCGACTCGATTTGTTAGAAATATATGAAGCTTCTCCATTCAACAATTAATATTGATTTCCTCCATGATGTAGTGTTCAGATCCATGGCTTTAGATCTCAGTTTAGATTCATGATGTCGATCCACATAGCAACAAGCTCTTCTCTTTTGCTTGGCTATTCATGTTCACCTCCACATTTTAACAACAAGATCTTTCATGGAAAACTACCCTGAATCTCAAGAATAACAACTCAAGACTAACAGGCCCTTAAGAACTATAACAACTCTGATACCAATTGAAGAAATTGAGCATAAGAATATTAGAACAAGAAGATTGGCGGAAAAGGCCCCAAGCCATAATTCTCAACATTGTATTCATCTTAATGATACAAATATATAATACAATAATGAAACCACCTCAATTGTTCTCACATCGACACCTCATCATGAGATAAGGTAGGAGAGGCAAAGTAGGAATCTAGAAACACACTTAGGATAACAACTGTATCCTAGTATGTAAAATATACAAAGGTGGTATACTTGGACTTAATGATTGTATATGAGAAAGAGTCTAACATAAATCTCTCAAGGAGATCTTGTGAATACTTGGCTCGAGATAGTTTGATGTATGATGCATCCTGAATGATCTCGAGTCCAAGGAAGAAGTGTAGAGGACCCATGTCCGTCATCAAAAACCTGTCTTGTAGAATCCTCTTGATTGTAGCAATCGCTGAATTCGTGCAACCGGTGATCAACAGATCATCAACATACATAACTAAAAGTAGAAGTGAAACAGTCATCCTGAGCATGTAGACATTCAGGTCTAATTTACAATATACAAAGTTATGTGACAATAGGTAGGAATCCATCTTGGCATACCATGCCCTTGGAGCGTGCTTGAGGCCATAAAGGGACTTCTTCAGTCGACATACCAAAGATGAGTCCTGCATAAATCCCTGGGGATGCTCCATATAGATATCCTCAGAGAGATCACCATGAAGAAATTCATTCTTCATGTCCATTTGATGGACTTCCCATCCCTTGGCTGCTGCAATGGCAAGTGCCAATCATATGGAATCCATATTCTCTACTAGAGAGAAGGTCTCATCATAGTCAATACCATGCACTTGCTAAAAGCCTTTGAAAACAAGCCTAGATTTGTATCTGCTAATTTGTCCATCCGCTGTGCTCTTGGTCCTGTAGACCCATCTGCATCTGAAAAGTTTCCTCCCAAAAGGAAGGGTAACTGGATCCCAAGTCTAGTTCTCAAGGAGGGAGTTGTAGTCCTTCTGCATGGCGGATTCTCGAAAGGGATTTCCAGTAGCCTCTCTATAATAATGTGGATCTGAAGACTGAACCAAGAAAATATGCCTAGAGGGAAATGGTTCAGTGGCAGTGAGTGCAATAGGAGGCTCCTTGAAATCAGATCAAGTGCTCCTAGTATCGACTGGATCAACAATGAGATCCCCTGCATCTTGAAGAGTAGTCTGTTCCCACTTGGGCCTTTGCTCTGGATTTGCAACTGGATGTAGATGCTCTGAATATGCATCTGATTGTACTAACTATGAATCATGTTCATCTGAGTCCTCTGAATCAGAACTCTTGTTTGAAGAATAGTCGACATGTGCATGCTTATAATCTTGGACGAGTGGAAGAGTGAAGGTGTCTGCATGCGGTTGCTAAGGTACATACGAGAGACTTTCCTTGAATTGGACACTACACTCAAGGATGATTTGGTCTGAGGAAAGATCAATAAGCCTATATCCCTTCACACCATCGGGATATCCAACAAGAATACACTCAGTGCTCTGTGGATCAAGTCCCTTCCTCTTTTTAGAGGAAATTCGGGCCCATGCACGTGAACCGAAAATGCGAAAGTGGGTCACTTCCAGTTTGAGGCCTCTCCAAGACTCATAGGGAGTCTTATCCTTGAAAAATCTATGGGGAGATCTATTTTGGATGTATGTTTCACAATTAAGTACTCCATCCCATAGTCTCTGTGGTAGTGACTTCACATGCAACATGCAAGATGTCATCTCCTTTAGAGATCTGTTTTTCCACTCAACAACTATGTTTTGCGACATAGTATAGGGAACTTTGTGCTACAACTGGATTCCTGCCTCATGGAAAAGATCATGGATCTCATGATTGACATACTCTCCCCCATTATTAGTTCAGAGGACTTTGATCTTCTTTCTGGACCATGTCTCAACTAGGGCTTTGAAATATTTGAGGTGTTGAAAGACCTCAGATTTTTTCCTGAGAAAGTAGATCCATGTAAAACGTGAGAAATAATCAACACAAATGAGAAAAAACCTCACTTTGTTGATGGATGGATCTGGAAAAGGATCCATAAGGTCATTGTGGATCAGATCTAAAGGTGCAGTATCTCTCCGAGACTTTCCTTTGTCGAATTTATCTTGAGGGTGTTTTCCAAGAACACATCCCTCACATACTCCCTTGGATAAATGGATGTCTGGTAGACCATTAACCAATATTTTCTTGCTAAGTTATTGCATGTATCTGAAATTCAAATGTCCAAATATTTCATTCCATATCCTACTACTTTCATCAGCATGAGTAAGCAGTAAAGCTGAATCAGGTTCAATGAATTCAGAAAAAGTATACTATCTAGACTGATGATTTACCTCACTGCTAGCAACCTTGGAGTTGGTTTACATATCGTAGATGTCCAAGAAATTTGGTGTGAATATGAATTTCTTTCCAGTGCCAGAATTTATCATCTGATACACGGAGAAAAGGTTGAAGAAAAGTTTGGGAATGTGCAACACATTCTCGAAGCTTCCATTGGTGAGCTCAATCCTTCCTTTGCCAGTGACTTCGACATAAGAGTTGTCCCCCATCATAATAGGAGGACCTTTGCATGCATTAAATGAAGAATAGACTGCTTTTGAGGAAGCCATGTGATGTGATGCTCCTGAATCTATGATCCAAGCATTGTGAGAGGAGTTGATGGCAATCAAGGCATGGCTAGAATTGCCTTTCTTGGGATTCAGATATTCTGGCTTCTTCTTCTTGGAACCCTTTGGGATGCAATTTCCAAGGTTGTTTTTCTAAAGTATTTGAGACATTATATCTTTTTTTTTTTATGCATGTGGATTCTGGATGGAATCCTTTGTGACAGTACGTGCATTTCTGCCCTTTTTTTCCTTTTCCTCCTTTGGATCTAGAGGCATCGATGAAGGGTTTTGTGTACCCTTCCTTTTGCGGATGTGTATGAGATTTATTTTTGTCTTTATCTTTAGATTTATGATATTTTTGGCTTCCATCTTGCACAATGAGTGCATGCGTCTTTGGGCCCTTTGTTTTTTATAAGGAGTTGTGCAAGAAGGACTATAGTCCCAGTTTTGGCCCAGTACGAGTTGTGAAAGCTATAGAAGAAGCTAGACAAGAGAGCAAAGAGAAGTAACATAAATCAATTGTGAAAAGGACAACACAATGCCAACAAATCAAAATCAGTTGTAACAGAACAAGAAAGTGTGCAAACCAAAGCCAGAAGACATGACTTAGATTATATATATGGATGAATATAATTGTAAAAGGGTTGATTGGTTGGGTTTTGTTAATATCACAAGTGTAAGGTTTGGTCATAGTTGTTGTCTACTACTGAGAAGTAATATTTTGAGTCTCTAATGTAATACATACACCATTTTGTGAATTAGAGCTCTGCGACATGAGTTCAGAGCCAAGAGTCTATAACAGAGCACTACCTTGTATCTATGAGATTGTAATCGAGAAAGACCTGAAGATAATATATGAAAAAGGATCTAAAATTTAAAAATATGTTGTGTCTTTCTATGTTTATCCTTATGCATTGTATCTTTAAAGTACTTCTTTATGGTTCATAAGTTCCACATGATGTCTCTGTGTTTGAATGCTTTTTCACAACATAAGTAGCTTCAATTCTTCCGTGTCTGAGTTAAGATCTATTATGTAGTTATATGTCTTGCACAAGATCAGGATGAATCTTGATGGTTCAGTGAACTCTTCTAAGTATTCTCCTTTCCCTTCTATATCCATTTGTCTCAGCAATGCTTCGAGTGAGACTTCTTATCTTTGGAAAAGATGAAAATGCCAATGCTCTAGACTACATGGTACCTTTTGTTTGTAACTTGAGAAGGACACTGGTCTGATCAATCTTGCACCAACAAAATGGTTCCGTTGTTGGGACTTGCATTGAAAGGGTACCTGTAGGGAGGATTCTTTCACAGATTCATAGATATGATATTGACCAATGGTGGGAGAGAAATTGTGATACCTTCATATGGAAAAAAGCGGAGCTAAGGGGAAAATATGTGAAAGATACCCGAGAGGTAGTATTTTACTCAGAAAGATCGAGCGACCAATACGATATATTCTGGGTTAAGTTCCCAGAAGAATTTTTTCAGTGGATAGATAGGCTCCAAGAAGCTCCAGAGTTCCAATAATGAGTCAAGAGGACATGTACTTGGGATACAGAAAATATTGCAACACTTCATCGGCTGGATTGTCTAGTCATATGAGCGATTGATTTCTGGGTCAATACCACATTAGAAGGATACATGATTGAGTTTGCAGCTGAGAATCACCAATCATTTTCACGAGAAGAGGCAGATTTCAAGAAATATGCAAGGGGAAGATTGCTGAGAGAAATCCCCCTGTGGATTGAAGTTTTCTTTATGGAAGAGGGGAGGCTAACTATGTCCCCGACTGAGATGGTAGTGTAAACACCCTCGCTTGGGGTAGGGTGAGGTTGGGGTGGAGTCATGTCTTGAGAGAGGGGAAGGTTTATTTGATAAGTGGGGGAAACAACAAGAAATGGACTCAAGAGACGAGTGAGCCTTGAAAAGAGCTGCTATAGTTGAGAAGTGGTGGCGCAAAAAGATCAAGAAAGAAACAAAAAATTACGAGAAGTTGCGGAAAGAAGTCAGACCAGGATAAGTAGAGGAAAGATAGATGGAAGAGTTGTTAAAGATAAGAATACAGGAAAGAATGGCCAGTCAAAGATTAAGTGAGAGAGAAGTGCAGAGAGAAAGAAGTCCCCAGGAGGGTGGAGAAGAAGGAGAAAGTGTAGAAGTGAGAGAGAAGGAAGCCGACATGGATATTGAAGAGGAAAGAGAAGATTCATCCCTGATGACATGAAATATTGGGAATTCAGCTGAAGAGACCACTTCTGTGCAAGAACACGAGACCCGTTAGATCAAAGAAAACCGCCCCGAATCCATTGGTGCCAGCCCTGAATCGCCCATACCCCAAGTGTCTTCTATACAAGTGGTAAGTTCGATACTACCCTATTATGCTAATTCTTTTCCATTACAATTAGTTAGTTAGTCATAGCCAGGAAGTGGGAGTACATGGAGGATATTGGGATCCTCTGGTAGGTCGCAAGAAGGACTGTTAGGTTTCATTTTAATAGGAGTAGCAAGATCAACAATGGTTGGTCATGCGAGAGGTTCGATTGCCTGATACCCATAATTCTAGGGTAAGGGAGATGAATATGTTGATAAGCACTGGTTCTTGTGCGAAGCAATCTGGAGATCCAGAGGGACTCCGAATGCGAATAAGTTGGTTGAGTTCCAAACTACCTTGAGAGGTCACGCTCTCAAATGGTACATGAATATTATTGAGCTAGGAGTGCCAGGAATGCAAGGTCAAGCGTTCACACTTGGCCAGGTACAGACAAGGTTCATAGTGGAGTTTAAGTTACTTGGTTGGATAATTACACCTTTGACTGAACTAGATGGTACATAAGCTATAAATTTGGCATGCAAAATATAGATTCTAAAAGCCTTAAGTGACTTGATCAAAGCATAAGCTTGTTTTTCAATAGGATCATACTTTACCTCAACATCTCTTAATGTCTTGCTAAAGAATTCTACTGCCTGTTCCTTCCCTTGATCATTTCTCTGAAGTAACATTGCTGCAATGGTGTCATTTGATGCAAATGAAAAGATATAAAAATCTTTACAATAGTCTGGGTTGATCAAAGTAGGAGATGACATAAGAGATTTATTGATAGCTTCAAAAGAATCCCTTGCTACATCATTCCATTTGACTTCTGAATCTTTCCTTAGAATGCCAGTGATGTGTTTAATCAATTCTGAAAAATTAGGAATAAATATCCTAATGAAGTTAATCTTTCCAAGAAATGATTGGATGTCTTTCTGTTACAGGTGAATCCTCCTGCAGACAAGCGGATTCCCTCTTGGTCTCTAGACTTCTAAGGCCAAGACAGAAAAGTTCTTAACTTGGGAACTGACATTCTTTTAGGTCTAATCAAGCTAATATACGAAGGAGAAGAAGAAATATATGTACCTTATTAATGACGTTTGTCCTTGCAAATTCCAGGCTGAGCTTCGATCCTGAGCTCCCTGTAGAACAAACAAAGATACAATGGAATTCCTATTCTACTGAGATTAGCTCAAATGTAGATCTGTCTACTGAAGACAGACTCATGTGGAACAAACATAAGTTTGAAAGAAACAAGCCAAGCATTGATATATTGATAAGAACAAGTAAAATTACTTACAATCCTTTGGATGAAGGTGCAACAACTTCTTCCAGCTCTCCTTGTCCAACCCCTTTGCTCAAGTAATATACATTGATTGTTTTGATGAAATCTCACTTGTGAGATCATAAGTTTCATATCTCCAATCTTTTCTATCAATAACACTTATAGGATCATAAGTTTGGTATCAATCTCTAGTCCTCACTTCCCCTTTCACCATGAGGAGGCCTCCTTATATAACCTTGGAGAGGCCCAACCACTTGAGATATCTTTGGGATAAGTTGAGGATTCTTCTCCTTCAGTTGAGGATATTCCCTAAGATCATGCCTTGACCTTCTATTCTAATCCAAACACCTTCAGATATTGAGGGGACTGTCCCCTGATTTCCTCCAACAAACCAAAATTTGCCCAAAAAAGGGTAGCACTTTCCCAAAAGGGTACACAGAGCATTTG
>JASDQU010260433.1:0-15677 GCA_032191745.1 Picea mariana
ATATGTACTTTCAATAAATACACAGCAACATAACTTGCAGCAAATAAACCATCAAACTCACAACAAGAACAAGATGATAAAGGAGTTCACCCCCCTCCGGGCTACATCTCCTTGAGCCTCCATCAATGGACTTGGCTCTCTGGGATTAATTTGTCAAAAGTTCTTTTACAAGCTGCTGCTCAAATCCAATGGAAAAATAGACTATACCATTGGGATCAAAACACATAAAAACCCCAAAAATGACTAATAGAACTCTGAAAGCGGATCATGGCTCATCTGGGCATGACCTCTTCTACATGTGGCCATAAGCTTCCCTGAGATTCTCTTTGGAAAAAAAACCTGTAAAAGTCCTCAAAATACTTTGAAACCTATCCCAATGTGTTTATAGCATAACAATTAGCCAAACATGATTATTCAATCACAGAAAACAAACATAGGCTCACCAAAACATGTCCTCCATCAATGAGGGCTTCAAGCTCCCTAGAGCTTGTTGAAACTTCAATGGTGAAAAAACTACATAAGAAGTCTTCAAATGGCCTTGATAATAGTGCCAATGGATTCAAGACATCCAAAAACCCCTATCTGATCTTTTATGGCACCTCAATCGGCCAAAAGATGAGGAAGATAGGCCACCTGCCATTTTCCTCCTTCAAGCTTGCTGAAACTGGTTCGCCAAAACGCACCTTGTGTGCTTGAACCAAGAACACACTCCAAATTCGTGTTTAAACCCAGAAAATGTGCACAACCGCAAAATGGTCCAAACTGTAGGACGTTTAGGGCACACCATCCCCTAACCGCCTAGCTCTCGGTCACCAGAATCACCATGTGACCACGCGCTCAAATAAAAAGGGTTGAGTTACATTGGCAAATAAATGTGTGACAAGTGGTGGGTCGTTTTAAACCGTTCAAA
Organism: Picea mariana; assembly: GCA_032191745.1. Lineage (NCBI taxonomy): Eukaryota > Viridiplantae > Streptophyta > Pinopsida > Pinales > Pinaceae > Picea > Picea mariana. The sequence continues at coordinate 911 of JASDQU010260433.1, forward strand.
CCACAAATTAAAATACCAACCATTATATTTGGGGTCATATAGCATATAACATGACCGGGGGCTCCATTTGAATCACACTCACGCGCGCATATAACATGGTCATATGTAATATAGAAAAACCACGGGTTAACCACAACTCCCGCGCTCCGTGTATAAAGTGGTGGTCGCATATAACAATACAACCGTGGGCCAACAATTGAAAACCCCCACGAGCACACCATCGGAGGGTAGATTCATATGTAAAGTGAATGTGACCAGGGGCTGGGGCTAAGCCCCGGCCCGGACCCCCGCGCCGACCACCATATAAAATGAATTCAAATAAATTGAAATCCATATAGTTAATAAATAACAACGTGTGGCGTAATGGTTGGTCGGACTTTTTTAAAGCGCTTGGACGGTGGGGTAGGTCCGGGGGTCGAACCCCACAGACTCCAATAAAATTTTACATAACAAACCAAATAGACCAATACCGGGGTGCCACGTGGCAGCCCATGATTGGGCCACGTGGCACCCAATCATTTGCCCAATAACTGCCACGTGTTGTCAACTGATTCGACCACAGCTGCCAATCAAAATATGCCACATCATCGTATGGATGTACATTCAATCCATTTCACCTCTTCCACGTCAGTGTACGACATGCCACATCAGCATCCATACGGACTATACGGATTGTACAGTCAGCGTCCTTTTTTTTGCCTGTTTGACGATTCGGACAGATCGCGATATCTCTCGCTCCCGATGTCTGTTTGAGACAAAACGAATTGCCTTGGGTTTGCGATGATGAGGGCTATGCTCTCATTCATTTTGAGATAATTCCAAGAACATTAATTTTTGAGCTAAAATTTGACCCCTGGTCCAGATTTTGATCAATGGACAAGGACTAGAGTTATAGGGGGCTTGAGCAGATAAGTGTTTATTCCTATGTTAATTACCATTTTTTCCTAAGGGAGGGGATCGGATAGGTGAGCTTCTTGGGGAAGGCTAGTAGGTTCTTGATTCCCCATGAAAATACTTAAACCCATCCCCAGTCTAATTGTGGGGTTGTTCGTTGGCTCGTCCACTCCTTCACTTCTACATTCATGCCATTCATTTTCCCTCATGCACTTTCATGCACCCACTTACTCATTCATTGATCCATCCTCATCCACATATTGTCTTGGGAAATGGAACCGATCTAGTGAAGAATTAACCATGGTATGGTGGGTTGTAGTGTTCGCTAGTGTGATCCAACCATGACTTGAGGCCTGCATGTCTGAGATGCATTGGTCTGTGTCTAGCATTGCTCACAGTTGTGAGTCCTGAGAGTTCCATCATTGAGATTCTAGACCAGTTGCGTTGGATCCCGAATAAGGAGAAGGACTACCAAAGGGAATGCGTGGCAGAGAAGGGTGGGAGGTTCGTTCTCTCGAGTGGTGCAAGATGGGTAGAAGAGAGTTGGGTACTTGGATTGTTGTGAGAGCTGGGAAGCCTATGAGAGATTGGGTGCTGACTAGTTTGGGAATCCAAGTAACACTCTCAAACCATCCTTATGGATTCATAGCCCTGGCTCAGGGGTGACGCTGATGTTGAGTTTTGGAACAGTAGTGTCTACGGTTGGGTGGAATGTCCTTGGTCTACAGCCAGTTCATAAAGATAAGTGATCTCTGTTATGGTATCATTTACATGTATATGAATGTATTTCCACTGTATATTTAGTTATCATTTAATTGAATCTTTAGACTATGCATGCTTGTTGACTATTGTTGTGCATGTCGTTAAAGTCTTTTCTTTTATGCATCCTTAAATTTTAAAAAGGTATCGGTAAGAGAAAGAAGTCCAAGGGAGGGCTTGAAGGTAGCGTACCCCATCCTATGGGTGGTTGGGTATGTTACAACATGTAAAATATCTCTAGATTATTTTCAGCATTTTATCAAAGCCTTAAACTAGGTGGCTTCTAGGTACTCCCTTAGACAATTTTTTTGTCTAATAGACTAGTTTAAGGAATTCCTTGGAGAAGGAAGCATTGAGGATCATGGATTTGAACCACATCTCACCAATATTAGGAATCCCATTGGATTTTGTAATAGAGGCTTCAGATACCTTAAATTCAAGATTTCCCACCTTAGTCTTAATGCCATAAAAGTGTAATGAAAACTGCCTTGCTACTACAGGGTGTCCCCTCTACATGTTTTGGAAAAATGAGAGGTAGCCAACCCTTTGAAAAACCTCCTTGACCATTGGCTCAGCATCAAACAGGTGCATGTTAGAAGGTTCATTCCTGACCACACTCCCTCCCTTGTGAGATTTCTTCCTTTGAGGTGTCTCCATGGATATAAACAGGGGATCAAAGGTTGTGGTACAGTGAGGGGTAAAGGAAACAAATAGAGGAAGAGATCAATGAGAAATGATAGTGGCTAATGGTTTTTCTCTCTCTGGATTTTCTCTAACTCACCTTGAATTAACAATAGACTATTTTGATGAATTTTTCTTTAAAACTGAGAGAAAGAAACTCTGACTTAAGGAAAGCAGGGATACATTGCTCGGTTTTATGTCAGCACACCATGGTCTTCAAAGTTTTGGAAAGGTAGGGACTACAATTCCCCTTATTGCCAACATATCTTAAGATTAATGAATGATTATATAGTGAATAGAAGAGGCTAATGCAGGTCTATTTAAATACAAAAGATAACACTGACCAATCCAAGTAAAACACAACACTAAAATAGGGGATTTGTAGCGTAGTTTTAGAAGCGACTTTTGTAGCACAGTGTGGACATAAGGGACAAGTGAATGAACATGTATTCAAGATTTAGAATAAAAATGTCTTGACCTATAGAATAGGTGAATTATAGGTGGAAAATGGATATGAATTCTGTGGGAGAAAAGATACATATGAAAATGGATGAGAGAGGAAGTAGTCTACAACATCGAGCGCTACCAAAAGCTGAGGTAGGGGTGTCTCAAGACTTTTCCATGCAATTGAGAGGACTCGCGGAATACCTGGAGATTGTGACTGATAGTGGAGGATATGAAACAAGTTAGGAAACTGCTACGTCCACCTCAGCCTCCAATTTATCTTTGACAGTTGATCCTGTAGTGCATCCTGCAGCTGGTTTGAACTAGTGATTTCAGTCGCGCTGAGCTTGAGAGAAAATTCAAATGCTTAAACCGTTAGCAAGCTTCATAAATGATCATATCTTAATATTCTCTTTTAACTCCAAGGACACTGAAAACAAGGTAAATCATGACCTCAGCTGATTATGATGAAATATGGCAAGGATCATAGGACAAAAGTGTGCTATGGAAACTCCTAGTGAGTTGGCAACACCTTTTTCAAAATTTGATTTGACCTCCTTTAACAGACATAGGGACAACATGGAAAGGATAAAGAGTATGAGTGGATGGAGTGATGTGTCAATTTATTTGGATCATGGGGTGGGTTATGCTTGATGTCAAGTCAAGAGGTGAGTCGAAAACATAAAACATAGAATGAACCTAGGCTTAAAATCTATGTGTGGGCCAAAAATGAGTCAAAACCACAAGTCTTTATTTTTTCAAACTAACCTAAGAAAAACACAAAGAGAAAATTAAAGAAAACCTAAAGACTAAAGGATAAAAATAAAACCTAAGGGACAAAAGACCCAAGACAACTTAATGTGATAACAGGTAGGAAAGTTCAACCCCATGTGGCACATTCCTTATATCGTGCAACATGTTTTAGAGAAACGGACCTATGAATTGGAAGAGTATGAAGGGAATATGTTGGACGAGCCCATAAATGGGCTCTACCTTAAAATATATTATGCTTGATCCCTCAATATTAGGTGTGACTCTTTGTATACTAGTGTATCTTAGTGTATATACATATTTTCGTTTGCGTCGTCGGCTTTCTTATCAATTTTTCCCTTGGTTGGAAGATGTCAATGGAGTCTTCAGTTTTGTTAGGATTCACAGATGGGGCCAGTCGTCATACACAAAACTTGGCTTCCATCGCTTGCATCATTTACTCACCCAAGGGTCAACTGGTGTCTTCAGGTGGCATTTTTCTAGAGCCATCAACAAATAATGTGGCTGAGTATAGCGTTGTTATAGAGATTTTACGTGATGCCATTTCACATGGTGTTCTGTATTTATAGGCTCACCTAGACTCCCAGTTAGTAGTATGTCAGTTAAACAATAGTTACCATGTGTGAGACCCTACTCTACTTCGACGATTCCTACGGGTACGACTTTTGGAACGATACTTTGATTTTATTACTTACAATCACATACCTAGAATTTATAATCATTGATCTGATGCATATGCTAATTATGTTTTAGATTGGAATTTGTCACATAAATAAAGTAAAAAAAACACATTCATCAATGTACACATTGTAACATATATAAGTAAAGCCGAGGAAAAATGATTTTTATGTTTCATCTCTCCAAAAAATATGGTGTCATATTACAAAATGGGGCTCACACCCTCAAAATGCATATATGGCTGATATATATAATGACCAATGAATATATGCCTATGGCGCCATATGAATATCATGATATCACACCACGATGTTTGCAAGACGTCGGAAGAGTCACACCCACGAAAGGGGCACACCCACCACACGTTGTTGCATAGCCTCTAGCAGATCCTCCACATGAACCATAGGAATCATGTGCGTCAATCAAGACAAGTTCCCCTGAACATTTTGTAGCACTCTCTCCACATCTCCTCTCACATGCTCTTCTCCTTGGTTCCTCCACTGATGTCGTTGGAATCCATCTGGTCGTCATGTACCCACATCTGCATAACAAAGCATTTTTGTTAATATTTGATACCATACAAAAATATTTGTGTTTTTATTCTTTTTGAAAAAACACAAAAAAAATGAAATATATAAAAACTTTTCATACCTACATCATTGTAGGAAGAGCCTAGTGGAAATGGCCTATCTAGATCTCCTCTGTAGTCATTTCTAGCATAAGGGTAGTTGTCTATGGCTATCACTTATCGATGACACCAAAAAAAGAACTCATCATTGTAGGGGGTTGGCACCCTACCACCTCCTAACCGCCTCATCGCGTCATTCCACAGTGAAATGATCTCTACTCTAGGGATCAAGCCTGGAACTTGCTCGAAGAAAAAACTACACAAGATGGATGAAAACCTGAAGTTCCTCTTCCTCCCTTGTTTGCAATCCTTCAGTTGGCTCTTAATATTATCCAATAGTGAGGTACACCAATGATAAAATTTGGCTCATAAACACTCCACTGTGTAAAACATGAGTGGCCTTGATTCCTTATGTAACGCGGCCGACCCCGAAATCCATGTAAGAATGAGGACGCCGATCTTTAAACTTGAGTTCTCGATCACCTTGATGGGGAGTTGGCTCCCTACTATATATGTTCCTGCAACACAGTGGCTGGCAATGTAGTACTCTATGTTCATGTCAGCCCCAGCCCCCTGGGCTTTGATATTCACTACCTCACCTCGGCAAGACAATCCTGTGATGGAATAGATGTCATATACTTCAATCCTCAATGGTTTCCCATCGATATTGAAGGCCTCTATATCTAGATCCCAAAAGTTAACTAACATTTGTAGTAACCTCACTTGTGACCTCATTCCTTTGAGAGCCCAAAATTTGTAAATTCCACATCTTTTTAGAGCTAGTTGAGCCTGTGCATCTCTTTCCATTGTTTCATCTACTTCCTCATGCTCTCTCTCTCTCCATTCAAGCACCATCCTGCAAAAGGAAAATCACTTTTTGAGTTAAAATTCATTAAAAATTTGTTTGCGGACTTGTACGCAAGCTGTAATGTTAGCAGTCATGTGTAGGGCCACATATACACAGGCAGGCTTTGTTTCTCCCACGTATATGTCTCCATATACGCGACCCAATAAACTATAGCTCGTGTACACCCTAATTCATATGGTACGCCCTCAAATACTCAAAAAATGAGGATTAAATTTAAAATTTAAACCACTAGAAACGAAGAGGAGGGAAAGAACACTTACTTGGTCCAGACGGTTGTCAATTTCGTTGATCATAGCTCCCATAATCGACACTTGAAGATCGTTGGGAAAATGGTCCAAAATGCATTACGTGGAAAAAAAACTCAAACGGTATGGTAAAATTGGTTATTTTTACTATTAGTAGAAAATTTTTATCCACTTTACATAGTTTATGCTAATTTTTTGACCTAATGGACTAATAGTGCAGTGGGAGTTGGTTTCAATGGTTTTTTCCAGGGATATTTGTGGTTTCTAGCATCATATCGCACATTCATGACTTCGGCAGGTATTTTCTTTGACCAACATATAGGATAGGTTATCACTCCATTTTTCATATGTTCATTATCCTATGACTGTAATCTGTATGCCTTACATATGAACCCATTTATTAGAGACACAAAACCTTCTTACTACTACTAGAAGAGTCGTTATTGAGTGGTATAGGCTTACCAAATATGGGTGCCCTAGTTAGAAACTTTGTGCCATTTGGTGCCCATGCAGAAATTATTCCATAGGATAGGGAGACCCTTATAGTTCCAATATCAATTTGCATGTGAACCCCATACTCTTACTCACAAGCATTCTAGCCTATACCTATGGGACTCCCCCCAAGTCTTAGTTAAGCTCTTTTTTGACTCTCTAAAAAAGAGAAAATATTGTTGAGTGAACTTGTCTCTTTCACACTCATTAAATGGCTTTGAAAGGACATCTATTTGGTATAATTTTAACCCTTCTTCGGACCAAGTAGACTAATTTTGAAAAAGGAATACTCTAGTTGCCTTTGGATAGAAGATTTCTCTTGGGTATTGTTTTATACTTTTTCGGACCTAGGGGACTTAATCTACGAAACATGACATTCTTTGGAGTTAAGTTGTAATTGCATTCCATTATATTTATTGCAGTATTGAGCCTATTGTTGGTTCCCACTTTATCATTATAAGTCCATTACCTCAGGAATTTGCGTCACTAGCCAAGCAGATCCTTGTTTATATCCTTTTCATCTTAACACCATGTACCCTAAGAGGAAACATTCCCCCGAGTGTCCACAACCCACATGAAATTCCTTGCATTGAGCATAGGTATGTTCCATTGTTTGGAGATAGTTTCTTACTCGCAACATGTGTTTCCTCTCTTGTATCATAGAATTCATTTTCCTATGAAAAAAAAAAGATGGGCAAGAAAAGAATATTATCTCATATTGGCAACAGTCGTGTCGCCTTTGAACAGAGCACAAAATTTTGAGTCCATTGTCATCCAAATTTTAGGTTTAGTATAACCTTAGGAATTTGAGCTCGTTACTTAGAGTTTACTCCTCCAACTGGTTATTCTTCCAGTCCCTATGGAGACTTCGTTGATGCCTCCTACATCAAAAAATTTCATCGTCAAGTCTATGTTTCCTAAGTTATACATATGTCTCATGATCTTGTTCAAAGAATGTATATAAGCATGTGCCGTTCATTTCTCAGAAATCTTGAATTTTCATGTCGGCCATACCCTCAGTGTGTCTCAGAATGACATGAAGTTGTAGTCCTACTGATGAGTCACAAAATTTCCATCATTTGACATCTTATTTTCCTTGTTTTTAACCCCTTATCATTTACCTATAACCTTGTCTTATCCATTTTTCATTCTCATATGTGAGATTTAGGCTCAAGGTGATTTTTTGATTTCATTTATTAATATTTCTTTGTATTTCTAATTAACATTAGGGGAAGTAACGTGTTTTGTATTAACTTTTGAAGTGACAACTTATGTGTGGACAAGTTGTTATAGAGTTTTGTTCACATATTATAGATTCTTCAAATCAGAATCGTTACACATCCTTTGCCAAAAGTTTAAAGTCATTAGTAGCTAATACAGTTGTGAGGTTCTCATATTTTAAAATCAATATGTTGTAGAACCCATGTAGCTTCCTGCTGCAGAATGCCTATAGCATCTTGCTACATAATTAGGCCTGTAATAGCTTAGAACCACCTAAATATTTAACATTGTCAGACACTACAATGTCAATAATAAATTCTAGGTTTCCTTGGAAGATATATGAAGGATTTCAAGAACAATGAAGGAATATCAGCAAGGGAAATTAATGTGAATATATTCAGCGTGGAAATATATCAGCGAGGAGATTAATTTAAAATATTTCCATCATATGTAATATATGTTTGTGAGCCTTCACCAATCAGCACAAGGATATATTTAAAATATTTCCATCATATGTAATATGTGTCTGTGGGCCTTCACCAATCAACATATTAAAGGCGTGAAGGTATAACTCAGCATTCAGTGTGGGAAATAAATTAAAGAAATTAACATTGTAGCATATGCATACAGTCACAAGGTTCATCATTCAACATGTGCTAAATTCCAGGCTAATACACAGCACAAAATTGTTGAACCAACTGAGCCATAAATTAAATGAAATCCATAGAATCCGAAGGTAGTTGATTATTTTAATTGGATGATATGCAACAGTGTACACTTGGGTGCACAACTGAAGGCATCTATGTTCCCATTGGCTGATTGATGGATCATATTGGCAACCAATCAGAGGACAACATTTAAGTTTATTTTTAGAGTTTTTTAAACCACTTAACACCATAATAGGAGGAGGTTGTCTCTCCATGTTTAGAGATTAAGACCCCCTTTTATTGTATAAATGTGTGTGCTATCATAAGAGAAAGAGACGACTAGTATGTGTGGTCTCTTGTTGTAGTCATACGGTTGTGTAAGAGCTGAGAGCTCAATTTCGGACTTAATAAATTTCTATCTATGTTGTGTGTGCTTATTGTTGTCCACTAGTGGTGATTTAAGACTGAGAGCATAGGCCTACCTGTGAGGAAGGGCCCACTCATAGGTAAGGTTATGTGTTGCATACAATCTTTTTTTGTCCTTATATAGTTGTTAATTTGATTTCGATTTAGAATTGCATAATTTTATCTTTGTTCCAAACCTTGGTTGCATAATGGCCATTGGTTTTATTCTACAGAATGATAACTAACTATGCTAGGACTTAGATCTATGTAGAATATTGATTTCCCTTTCATTCATTGCTTATATTAATATCTTATACCAAATTAGTGCATGTACTTTGCACCTATAACAGTACTTGGAAAATTATTAACAATTTTTTCATTAGACGAATCGCATAAACTGTTGAAACTAAGTTATGCCATATTAACCTAGCAATAATTCCATTTATGATTTTCTCCTGTTTGAATTAAGACAAAGACAACTTGTTTGCTTTGCTTTGCTTGGAGTGTTGTAAAATCACTTTATCTGTGACCCCGCTAGGTGAACACATGGGGTTTGTTGGTCACTATAATTGCTTATTAATTAAACAATCAAGTGTTACATAAATTGTCAACCCAGGGAAGTCTATTTATTTCAAAGGCAATCACACATTGTATATGCTCAATCTCAAAAGCAATCTAGAGTTGTAGTAAAAGTACACTAATCACACCTTGCTTGAACAGACTGAAGTTTTACTTTGAATTATAGTAAAAGCAATCTATCTATTGCAGAGTTTTTAAGATTTAAAAGGAAATAACTATCAAAAGAATCTTGGATTACATTAAGAAATAGCAACCTAGGAAAAAGGAACTTTTCAGCACACTGCAACGAACATTAACTATTCTATAACAGAGAACAGGACTCTATTCCCCAAAGCAGGAATCTTCAGCACCTGTCTCTGACTATCACACTTTCATAAACTTATCAAACAGAATCACCAATCAAAATGATTTACAATTACCGAAGACTAACTATTCTGTAACAGAGAACAGGACCCTATTCCCCAAAGCAGGAATCTTCAGCACCTGTCTCTGATTATCACACTTTCATAAACTCGGAATTACCAATCAAAATGATTAACAATTACCTAGGAATGAATTCTATGAAAACAATGTAACAATCAGTAGAAACAGAGTTTCAGTAAAACAAAGTTTCAGCAAAACAAAGTTTCAGCAAAACAAAGTTTCAGCAAAACAAAGTTTTAACAAGGTATGAATAAAAACAATACTAACATACTACAGAAACTAATGGGTGAATATTGTGAGGAAGGTGGGCCCTTTCCTTCTCACAAGATTCCCCAGAAATGAAAGAAACTAAGAAGAAATGCTCAGAATGATTTTTTATTCATCTGTCAAATGTGTCAAGTTACAATGTCCAGCGCGAACACACTCCTTCTCTTTGATTCGCTTCTAGCTAAGCCTCTCATAATTCCTCTCTAATGTCAATATATCCCTATTTAAAGAGGAGAATCCTCTTAATACAATTGATCATAAAATTACATGTGTACATACAAATCCTATTCTTAGTCTAATCTAATCTTCTATGTTGGAATAGGATATTCTGATCTCCCATAGCAAAATGTTGTTACAGTAGTTGAAATGGTGCTAGCTTGAGGTGCAGTTGTTGTGGCCGATGTAACAACTTCCTTATTTATCTTCTTGTTACTACTATTTGTATATTTTTTTAGCATCGCAAATCACGGACTATTTCAGCAACGGGATTTGCGTCCTGTTTGACTATTTCAGCAATGTGGTCTCAAGTAGCAGTAATGGTTGGTGCTGGCTTAAGGTACGGATATTGCAGCTAGTGTAACAACTCCTTCTTGTTACTGTTGTGTGAAATGTTGTTTCAGCATTGAAAATCACAGATTGTTTCAGCAATGGAATTTGCGTGTTGTTTGATTGTTTCAGCAACGGGTCTTCAAGAAGCAACAGTGTATAATCTACAGTTCAAACTGTTTCAGCAACCATATATTTCTGATTGATGGCTAAGTATGAGAGTAATGTAAAATTACATGTAAAACAAATTAAACATATAGCAAGGAGAAGAAATGTTATATACCTTTGGAAAAATAGGTTAAGGTGATAATGTAGGCTTAAATGTGAGTGGGAAAAGGATGTAATGATAGCAAAAAGTATGAACAAAAAGGGACATTATAGGGTCCTAACATCCCCCCCAACTAAAAAGGTTGCATGTCCTCAGGCAACTTCAATCTAAATCAGAATCTGGATACCAACTCTAGGCGTGCAAATTACTTAAGTAGTAGCTATGGAAAGTGTTGTCTGTTGGAGCTCTGAATCCTTGAACACGTTGTATCCTTTGCCAAGTTGTTGTTTCAACCTTCTTGGGAAACTTATGATTAACTTGATATTTCTTTGTTGGCATCCATAGAATAGGAAAATGGAACTGATAACCTATCCATTTTTCAGCACATTGTTGGACACATTTTATGTAACTCTATACCCGGAAGATTGTTGTCTCAATATTGGTAGGGCTAAATAGATTGTTCTCTTGCCTTTTCTTAGAAGATTTTTGCCAAAGCGTGTTATTTGATTCTAGGGCAGCAGTCTCTGTGGATTTAATAAACTGTTGGAAATCCTACAGTACTATTGCCTGTATTTGCCTTATGTATTGAGTCATCCCTAGTTTCTTCAAAAAATTGTAATATTCTGCAACAAAGGTGGCAACGTTCTGTGGTTCTGGCCGTATCCAGAGGAGATGGTTATCTTCATTGTGCTTGGTAGCTAGAAAATCATTCTTCCATGTAATCTGATTGTTAAGGAAGGAGGTGAATGCATGAATCTAGATGTCACCGACAAGAGGGTTAAGGTTAAGTTGTTGATTCTCAGGGATGGCCTCATTATGAAGATATACCTCACATAGTAGGTGTTGATCAATAGTAGAGGCTTCTGCAAAAGTTTTAACAAAATCTATTGGATTGAACACTGCATGGGGTCTGCCTTATTTGATTGATTTAATCTGAAAAAATGTAAGTCGTTCTATGAGGAAAAGAGAGTAAATTGAGGATGGTTTCCTAGCAGCCAACAATTTTTGTGCCAAATCAAACATCAGGAGCAATTTTCCTTTTATCTCTTCATTCTGCTTCTTATGGGCATGGAATTCTTGGCGTATTTTCTCCAAAGCTTCCCAGTTTGAATAGATGTGGTTTAGCCAAAGTAGTCTGTGCTCCTGCGGGTTTTTTTGTTGTGTAACAGCAAACTCTTTTTTCCATTTGTCCATTATTTCCTGCTCATCCCATGGTTGAGTTTGTGTTTCAGCATCGCAAGTGATAGGCTGAGGTAGGGTCTAAGTGGCTTGTTCCACAAGAGTATGGGTACTGATCTTGCTAGGAGGGGTAGATTCATCAATGGGCAGTGTTTGTACAGCCTTACTAATAAAAGTAGGGGCTTCAGATGTAGCAGTTGTTGTCGGCCAGGGTTCATTTTGAATTTTGGAAGGTCCTACTGGTTCTTGTGTAACAGTAGGGTGTTCTTCTTCTTTAACTGCAAAAGTCGTAGGTGCAGGGGAAGCTCCAAGCATTGGAATTTGAACTACTTTGTAACCTACTTGATAATAAATGTCCCCACATTGACTACACATATACTCTCTACATTGTTCATCTTTTGTGTTTTCCTCTGTCATGGCTACTATGCGCGCCAAGGTATACAATTTAAGTTCCCTGTCATAGGCTTCCTTTACTATTACCAGTTCTTTCTTGTAGGATTCCAGTTCAAATCTTAGGAACCCGTTCTCTTGTTGGTTCTGGTTTTTGATATTTCATGGGTGTATCAAGAGGGGTGATTGGTTTTTGTGTAACAATCACAACCGTAATAGCTAGTTCTTGTGGAGCAGCTACAAAATCGACAGTTGATTCTTGTGTTTCAGCTTCTTGATGTAAAAAAAGTAATTTTTTGGCACCCTGGGCATCTAATTCCTATATTTCAAGAACAAAATCAGCAACTGGTTCTTGTGTTTCATCTGTAGCTGGTTCTTGTGTAACAGCTATAGTTGGTTCTTGTGTTTCAACTACTGAATGAGTAGTTGGTTCTTGTGTTTTAGCTACTGAATGAGTAGTTGGTTCTTGTGTTTCAGCTACTGAATGAGTAGTTGGTTCTTGTGTTTCAACTACTGAATGAGTAGTTGGTTCTTGTGTTTCAGCTAGCTGATTTAAAGAAATTAATGTCGCAGCACCTTGGGCCTCTGGTTCTTGTGTTTCAGTTCCCATGGGTTGAACAAGTAAAAATTCCGAGATTTGGGAGGGTGGAGGTGTATGGGCTTTTAGAAAGATGGGTTGGGGGTTTAGGGAAGTGGCAGTAGTGGCTGCTCTTGTTGAAGTCCTCGTTCATTTTTTTGGTAAAAATGAAGGAAAAGTAGGAATTTGCTTCTTTCTTTTGCGTGTGGGTTTTTCCTCAGTGATGGGGCAGGGAGGGTTATCAGGTTTATCTGCTTCAAAATCATCACTAAGGATATAGATAGTAGGAGTAGATGATTCTGGTAAGTTGCGGGGTGGACCTGGTATGGTAGGAGGGTTAATTGAATCAATTGGATCTGTGGGAGAATTGATAGGTATTTCCAAAGGGTCGGGAAGGTTTTGTGGTTGTTCTTCATGAGGATTTTCAGGATGTTCAGCAGCTTCCTGAGGGTTTATGGGTGGATTGTTTAGGTGAAGGTTTTGTTGAGAAAAACCCTTTTGTATGAGTAGTTGAACGAGATGGTGATGGGTGAGGGAAAGGGTGGGATTTTTATCCTCTTTGCAATAATTCAACATGTTTCTAAGACATCCGAGCAGATAGTAACGAATATTGACTAGTCTAGCATGTCGTAAATGAGATAACAAGACAAAATCATACGGGTAGACTACCTGGTATCAACCTTCACGGGTGAGATAGTGCTTGACAAACTCTGTAACTTTCATCCAAGGAGGCAACAATGAGATAAGTCGAACACCCCGACCTTTAGGTTCAACTTGTTCTCCTGGCAAGAGAAAATCATGTTGGGCATTAAGGATAATGTATTTGCGGCTGAACAAGAGAATGCCCATGACGGGAAGACTCGAAACCTGTGCTATATAATCCTCTGTGACTGGTGTAACACCCTATTTCCCCCAATTTGTAAAAATAACTGGACTGGCCCAGAATTGTGGCAAACTCATAAATGTGAATATGTGATGTGAATGGACCTTGTGGAAAAGGTCGATGAATGTGAATAACATTATGAATTTATATTGCAGGACTACTGAGAGGGGATGTGCTAAAAAAGAGACCACAATGGCTAGAGAAAGGCGGTGGAAGGCACCTAGAAAGGTGGCATTAACTTCCACTGAGAATCAATACCGTATTTGGACTCCACTGGCCTGGAGAACCAAAAGTGGCTCACTGACCCCGAATTAAATGTCTTGCACGCTGGTAGGCAGATGGATCCTCAGGAGTTAATGAGGGGTGGGGAGGTGAACCGCCCATCTGTAGAGTCGTCAAGCCTGACCGACGCGAGGGAAATCATGCCACATGCAACCTCGCAAGAGGATAAGGCATGGGGGAGAAGCAATTGGGGGGACGACGCGAGGGGAAAAAGAGAACTCTGGCGATATGCAGAGTGGGTGATAGCAGAGAGGAAGGAGAGTAACATTTGCTCCTGGTCACTGGCAAACAGAGATGCAGTCTCATAGCATCGTGGTCTCAGCTCGAGGGTGGCTAGTGGTAAATCCACTAGGAGTCGTTGAGCCTACGGTTGGGTGGAAACGAGTACCCCTCTTAGCAGTTGCATAACCCCTGGTGTTACTTTCTGATAATTGTTTTGCCTTTGACATATTGAAATATATGTATGCTGTGTTAGAAAAATAGGACCGCGGAGCAATAAAATAAAACAAATGCAGAAACAAAACACAGAAGACACACAATACAAGAGAGACACAGATTTACGTGGTTCACCCAGTGTGGGCTACGTCCACCAGAGAAATTGCCAGGTCCTTCCTTTATTATTATCCAGCAAAATGAAGGG
>JASDQU010260439.1:0-15625 GCA_032191745.1 Picea mariana
AGTCATGTTCCAGCATTCGTGTTCCAGCAGTCGTGTTCCAGCAGTCGTGTTCCAACATTCGTGTTCCATAACCGATTGCCATCAATGAGAACCTTAACCATCTGCGTCAGTCTTCTGTTATAGACATATCTCCAACATATTCCGTATATGATTCTATGACCACCCACTTTCCCCTCATTGATTTAGTAGGTCTACGTCTTCCACATCCTCTATCCATGGCCTCCTCTGGGTTTTGTAAAACACAACAGCTACATTAGTAACATAACATCTATGCACCAAGAGAATGTTGTTGATATTATATTGTTAATATGCTCTCTTTTCACGGTCCATGCAAGGGGCCCCATATCATAATCACTATTTCAAGTGACTAGAAGACTAGTAAGAGGTCATGTGTGGTGGTAAGAGTAGTTATGATTATCCTTGATGGCCTAAAATCCTTCTATAGGGCCTAACATAGTTGTTTCCTCCTATGACCATGTATATAGCCTCATGAGACATGTTCCTATTGTCAAAACATCTAATTTTCATTATGAAAGTTGTAGGTTAGAGATCATAACTCCCTCTAAAAAAATTTATGTTTATGTTTGTAGTTTAGAGTTATTAGCGCATTGTTGAATCCATAGAATGTTTTTATTGCAAATAATAGATGTTGAAATATGTTGTATGTGATGCACGCACAATATACTCCAATTATGTCACAATCGACAATGAGCCTTTATAAATAGAAACTCAACCATGCCAAATCAATAAGGAATGGACAAAGTGTCTTGATGTTGCATAAGTGTATAGAAGGGGTTTGTAGGGTTATGATACTTAAGGGATAAAATGTGATGTAAATTAGTAAAGGAACAAATAGATAATAGATCCAAAAGAGATAAAACACAATGTGACCCATATTTGGATCAAATATACATATATTCCAATATAAATGGATGAGCTACAATAAATAGAAAGGATCGAAGCAATGCCATGAACTTGTTGTGTCTCTAGATATAATGAAACTACGATAGAGCTTTATAACATGAAAAATATCATTACAAAACTTTGTTTATCAATGTACAACTTCATGATGATTTACAATGATTAGAATTATATATTTATAGTGTAAATATACCATCAATGAGATGATTTCCATGTTGTTAGCACTCTGTAAATTTGTTTGGCTGATAAAACAAATGACAAAGGTAACCTACAAACCACTTTAGAGCTGGGTACTAGCCTACTCATCTTAGAGAGGGCTCTCTCCAGTCACTTGGTCTCTAAAAGACAAGGTTTCTTTAACAAATCATCGGCTAGGCTTTGTTTCTTTGAAAGGTTGTTTATGTTTTGTTAGAAAGAAGGGGAGGGATATTTAGGGCTATGGAGTCAAACTTCTAAAAACAAATGGAAACATTGACTGGTAGGTAGAACTCTCTAGAGGATAAAGGATAAATGAGGTAATGAACCTGAGTTGTAAATTGTAAATTTCAGTCTGTAAGAAGAAAGGAAAACAAATAATTGCACTAGAGCATCAAATAAGATGAACTCTGACCTAGTTATGAATAATGTAACACAGTTTAAATTGCTTAATATGATAGCATCACAAGATGAATTATGGACTTTTAAATATCCAATTTAAACAGAAGATGGTGAAAATGAAATTAAGCACACATGAAATACATACAAAGAAAGAAGACAAATCTTAGACCACCACCATTAGAATCTTTTCATAGAAAATTCATGACATCTGCATGTGCATTCTATTCAGATTTCGAAAATTAAATTCAAGTGCCGAATAGATAAAATCGTGCCCTTGCACTTTTTCCAACCTCTAATACATTTGGTACTCCTAAAATTATACTAGTTGAGTTCCTTCAGTTTGAAACCGATTACAATAAAATATGAAAGAAGTTCTTCGGTTTGAAACCGATTACAATGATAGGAAAAAAAAATCGTTTCAGTTTGAAACTGATTACAATGATACAAAAAGAGGAATCGTTACAAAATATGAAGAAGTTGTTCACAAAGTCCAGGAGTTTCAGATCTTTCGGCAGCTCGATCTTTTTTCTTCTCCATTCAACTCTGCTTTGATCCTTCATATGATTCGATGTCCCTCACTAACATCTCGACGTCACTTACTGGGCCCTGGAAAATTTCATTTTTTCTTACCCAGTCAAACTATTTCCTTCCATTGAAAATCATAAGGAATGTCGTAATCTGTCATTTCCTTTATTAGAATCTCCAAGTCAATGCAAGAAGCATATGAAATGACTGGCATTCCAAGCTTGACTACTTTGAACTGACTTAGAATCTCAAAATATGTAATCAGATGATCAACTAAAGTAGCTCCTTTCAAACTCTCTTCCAGGGCTTCAAACTTGGAATGATCCATCCTAGACTGATTCAAATAAGTATTGTATTCTTCCTAGTCATACAGTTTTCCCTTGCCATCCCAAAATGTTGGAAAACCTTTGATGGACAGTTCTTCAAATAAATATTTTAACTCTTGTATACTCTTCTCCATCTGTGCTTCTTTAGTCTAAACTTATTTCGAAAGGTTATGTTTAGCTATAACCCTCCTGGCCCAATTAATTAATGTAGCTCTTTCCTTAACTCCAATGGTTTGGAGGTCTACAATAAGAATAGAGTTGAGAAACTTTATGGCATTCTGGGCCCATTCTGATGGATTTTTGTCTAAGGTTTCATTCACCACAGTACACTTATGTATGGTTGTAATGGATATGTTGTCTTTATCCTTAATGAAATTCAAATATGGTTTGAATTTTGTAGCTTCAACAACTATAGAGTCCCAAATGATATGCTTGGTCCCCTGTAATAGATATTTACCCCTTAACCTCACCTTCATTTTACTTATTCTCTCTTGCAAGACTTCATTCTCCTTTTGAAATTGAGTTATTCTTTCATACTTTACATGCAATTCCTGCTTAAATTTTTCTATGCTTCCTTTCAGTCCTTTAATTTCTCCTTCTTTCAAGCTAACTTATGACATAGCCTAGACAATTTCTTTAGTATTTGACCCAATTTCTATAGTAGGAACTGAAACCACAACCTTGTTTAACAATTTTGTATGCTCCTGTGACCATTTCACCTTTTCTTGTTCTAGCTACAAGACCTTAGATTTGTAGTGTAGAATCTCTTGATGAAGTGTTTCTTTTTCATGTTCTAGAACTACCAACTTTGTTGTTTGCGGATTCTCTATAGAAGGCATTTTAAATCTCTTCTTCAAGATTTGAATTATTTGGTCCTTCTCATCTAATGAAGACTTCAACCCTTGGGAACCCTCAGACTCCAACCTCTTAACCTGATTTTTCCAAGTTATGTTAGCTGCCTTTTCTTTCATTAACTGTCCTTCCAATTTTGTTGCATAAGTTGACAGTTTTGAATTCTTCAAGTTTAAAATCAAGTAATTAGAATAAAACATGTCACTAGTATGTTTGTGGAATTTGACCTTATCTGGGGGACTTATCTTGTCATATTTTATCTTTATCTCAGAAACTGTGTCTTCTTATGCAACTGCAATATTAAAGGTCATCTTTTCAACATCTATTACTATGAACAGAGAAGATTTATGCTGAGAGACCCTTTCCACTTCAGGGGCTAAATCCCTCATCTCACCCAAAGCTATATTTCCCTTCTCGGCATACTTTTTTCCATATCTTCTCTAGAATGATAAATTGAATCAGATGCTTTATCAAATATGTATTTCTTACTGCTAAAGGTTCTTGAGTTTCTTTCACTTTGGAGTTTATTTTCTTTTTCAACCTCTACAACACTAGTACCACTTTCCACCATATGTATATTTTCTTTATCTATGGACTCTTCATCCTCTAAATCCATAATCTACGTTGGTTGTGTAACCTTCATCTTATTTTTGACAGCCTGTTGATAATCCATTTGCATAGCCTCTGAAATACTTATCTTTATGTAAACACTTGAATTAGGAACTTTGATTATCAATGATGCAAGAACATCTCTCCACGTCAACCAGCCAGCCATCCAGCCATGTCGAGAGCGTGCATTCAAAGCTAAAGAGAGAGGTGCAACCTCATTTAAATTGATTTGAATGTATGCTCTCGACGTGGCTGGCTGGCTGGCTGGTTGACGTGGAGAGATGCTCCTGCATCATTGATAATCAAAGTTCCTAATTCAAGTGTTTACATAAAGATAAGTATTTTAGAGGCTATGGAAATGGATGATCAACATGCTATCAAAAATAAGATGAAGGTTACACAACCTACGTAGATTATGGATTTAGAGGATGAAGAGTCCATAGATCAAGCAAATCTACATATGGTGGAAAGTGGTACTAGCGTTGTAGAGGTTGAAAAATAAAATAAACTCAAAAGTGAAAGAAACTCAAGAACCTTTAGTAGTAAGAAATACATATTTGATAAAGCATCTGATTTAATTTATCATTCTAGAGAAGATCTAGAAAAAAAGTATGCCGAGAAGGGAAATACATCTTTGGGTGAGATGAGGGATTTAGCCCCTAAAGTGGAAAGGGTCTCTCAGCATAAATCTTCCTGTTCACAGTAATAGATGTTGAAAAGAGGACCTTTAATATTGCAGTTTCATAAGAAGACACAGTTTTCGAGATAAAGATAAAATATGACAAGATAAGTCCCCCAGATAAGGTCAAATTCCACAAATAGACCAGTGACATGTTGTATTCTAATTACTTGATTTTAAACTTGAAGAATTCAAAACTGTCAACTTATGCAACAAAATTGGAAGGACAGTTAAAGAAAGAAAAGGCACCTAACATAACTTGGAAAACTCAGGTTAAGAGGTTGGAGTCTGAGGGTTCCCAAGGGTTGAAGTTTTCATTAGATGAGAAAGACAAAATAATTCAAATCTTGAAGAAGAAATCCTTGTTTATGAAGACAGAGCTCATTTATCCGGGATTTGTTATTTCGGCAAATGAGTTGAGGATGGATCCAGATAAGGTAGAAGTGATCAAGAATTGGCCATCACCAAAGAATGTATTCGAGGTGAGAAGTTTTCATGGTTTGGCTAGTTTCTACCGAAAGTTCATCAGAAATTTCAGTGGAATTAGTGCAGCAATGATGGACACAGTGAAGAAAAGACATAAATCTTTTCACTGGACTGAAGAGGCATAGAAAAGTTTCAATTTGTTGAAATGGAAGATTACAGAACAACCAATTCTGGTGTTGTCAGATTTTCAAAAGACATTTCAAGTGAAATGTGACGCAAGTGGGTTTTCCATATGAGCGGTATTGAGCCAGGAGGACAGACCAATTGCATATTTCAGCGAGAAGCTGAATGAAGCAAAATAAAAGTACTCCACGTATGATAAGAAATTATATGCCATCATACAGGCATTGAAAAAATGGAGGCATTATTTGATTATGAAAGAATTTGTTTTATATAGTGACAACCATGCATTGCAGTTTGTGACTCAACAGAAAAAGTTGAATCAGAGGCATGTTAAATGGGTTGAATACATGCAGAATTTTACTTTTGTGATAAAACATATTTCTGGTATTGCTAACAAAGTTGCTGATGCTTTGAGTAGGAAGTGTTTTCTATTGCAGGAGTTCAAAGTCAGGATGTTAGGCTTTGATGATATTAAGGACATGTATGCAGATGATCTAGACTTTAAGGAAGCATATGAAGCAGATGAGAATCTAGTTCTCAAAGACATAAGCCCGTGGATAGACTATGTGATCCAAGATGGATTATTGTTTAGAGGCAATCGATTGTGTATTCCAAATTGTTCCATGAGGGAGAACCTGCTGAAGGAGAAACACAACGGAGGATTAACAGGACATTTTGGTCACGATAAGACGTTCGCGAAGCTGATTGAATCATACTTTTGGCCGAGAATGCGAGCACATGTCAAGAGGTTTGTAGATAGATGTAGGATTTGCCAGCATTCAAAGGGAAGGAAGAAGAATGCGGGTTTTTATCAACCCTTTCCCATACCTGAGAAACCATGGGATGAAATTAGCATGGATTTCATATTGGGATTGCCAAGGACGCAAAGAGGATTTGATTCTATCTTTGTGGTAGTGGATAGATTTTCCAAGATGGCACATTTTATCCCATGCCAGAAGACCAGTGATGCGACTCACATCGTAAATCTGTTCTTCAAGGAGGTCATTCGACTTCATGGATTGCCAAAAAGAATAGTTTCAGATAGAGACACAAAGTTCTTATGACATTTCTGGAGGACCTTATGGAAGAAGTTGGGGGCTAACTTGATGTTTAGTTCTTCTTATCATCCACAAACCGATGGACAGAAAGAAGTGGTGAATAGAAGTCTGGGTGACTTGCTAAGAAGCTTGGTGGCGGAGCACCATAGCAGATGGGATAGTATATTGCCGCAGGTAGAGTTTGCATACAATGATTCAATAAATAGGAGCACAAACAGAAGTCCATTCCATATTATATATGGCACGTAGCCGAGAGGGGTTTCTAAATTGAGGGATTCAGAGCAGACTGCTACTAGCAGCGCTAGTGCAGAAGAATTCGCTGAAGCAATGAGGGAACTTCACAGCCAGGTGAAGGAGCGACTGCTAAAAACAAGCCAAGAATATAAACGCAGAGCCGATCAGCATAGAAGACAACTTCAGTTTGAGGTTGGTGATTTGGTTCTGGCACATCTAAGGAAAGAAAGGTTCCCGAGAGGAACATATAATAAATTAAAAATGAAGAAAATCAGACCATGCAAGGTCTTGAAGAAAATGGGAGAAAATTCTTATGAGATTGAGCTACCCGATGGGATCGAAATTTCTTCGATATTCAACATCGCGGATTTATAACCATACAGAGTTGGGTAAACAGAGACTTCCAGTGATGAATATCTAGAGGTTCAGTGGCAGAAGTAGATTCCAGTTGTAGAGAAGCTACATATGGAACAGATACTAGATAAACGAGTGGGTAAGAAGACCAGGAGGAAAGAATCTTTGAATATTTGGTCAAGTGGAAGGGTCATCCAGTTGAAGATGCTAGCTGGGAGATTGAAGCAGAGATAAAGAAGCATGGACAGACCGTGCAGGAGCTCATGGACAGGAGCCCATGCAAATTTTCAAGTGGGGAAGTATGATGCAGGAGCATCTCCCAAGACAAGCGAGCCAACACAGAAGATAAAGGATAGCTGGGCACACGCCAACACAAATTTTTGAATTTTCCCTTGAAGTTGATGCACCAAACATAAATGAGGTCATTTAATGAAGACACCTTGGTAAAATGTAATCAGACCTTGAGTGCCCCGCTCTCGTCTGAAGTAGATGGAGGCATTTATAGTAGTTATTGCAAGTAGGTAGAATTTAATATTAGATTAGATAGTTTTAGAAGAAAGAGGGAGAACGGATATAGACACCCTCATTGTGCATTGTAACATAGTTCAAGGAAGAGTTAGAAGAATCCAGAGCATAGAGAAGAGAAGCAAAGAACTATGTAGAAGAACACCCGTGTACAGTCATTTGGATTAATAGAAGAGTTTAATTCAAATACATGGCATTGTGTTTGTTCTCTATGTATGTGTGTTAATTGATATGCTCATGAGTATTTACTTCCTATTATACATTTTCTATTATGCCATGTGTATGATTTCATGTGCTGAGATCGAAGTCTGAGAGGAAGTGGAATGAGTTTCAATTGTTTCCCTATCTGAGCAAGGATTCTTGCAAGGATTGCAGTTGAAGTCATCCGCAAGGAGTGCGTTGACAGAAAGCTCAGATAGTCAAACTCTTGTTCTCGTTCACCAAGAAGTGAAATTGGGTTATAGGAGCCGTGCAAGGAGTGCACAAGCCAAGTGAAGGTTCATAATTGTGAATCTGAGCGAAGTATTGAAGGACTGCTGTTGCAGGTGTGCGTAGAGTCAAAAGAAATCAAAACTTAGAAGTGTTCAAGGACTGCCGCAAGGAGTGCATGCAAGTGTCTTCGTGGAGACCCAGAAGGGTGAGAAAGCTCAGGAGGGATAAGGCTTTCAAGTTTTTCGAGAAGACGCACAGAGAGTCTATTCATAGAGTGGTTGAACAAGCGCTGCAAGTTACGTGCAGGAGGACCAGTTTTCATAAAGAAATATTGGGTTCACTCATTGAAGATATCCAAGAGGAAGGTGGATGGTTAGGATCTTGTGGAGGAGAGTGACAAAAAACTCGTCAGCCGTCGGATCTACCAAATAAGCAAAGATGTTATGGTCACGTTGGGAGTTCAATCTCCAGGAGTCGTGAGCTGTTGGATCGCGGATCAGTTACCCGTCAGCCACTGGATATGACAGAAGTTGCACGAGGGTTACAATCGAAATTCGAAGGATCGGAAATCTCGTGGTTGAATTTTTTTTGACATTTGAAACCCTGAAGTCCCAGGAAGATCGGAGTCGTCTGACAGTTGGACACGTGGTGGAGATTGAGGCGTCAGGAGTTCGGGAAGTCAGAAGTTCCGTGGACAGAAGGTCGGGAAGTTCATAGTGAAAACCCCGACATAATCTGAGCCATCTGTTCGGGAGGACAGGTGTTGGGAATTAGAGAGGTAAGAGACTCTTAACAATGGGAAGGACGAAACCCCAAAGCTCGATAACAGTTTCCTGTGGGGAAATTGTTCACGGCTCATGCAGAGGCAGTGAGGAAAGAAGAAAGGACCTGTGGACTGGGTCATATTTTAGCAGAGATTCCATTTGGGGGATCTAAAGAGCCACTTCGGCTCAGAAGAAAGGGAATTAGAATCGATCCTGTGAGCAAGAGGTCAGGGGTCAAGATCCGCACTGCATCAGATTGACGCAGGCGAGAGTGCTCCTACACCTCCAACTCACCCACTCTTAGGATCAATCAAAAATCCCCTTCTGCTGAGACGAAGTGGCTCCTTGGATTCCCTCGAGAATCCCCACTAAAAATCGATCCATAGGTCCTTTCCCTTTACTGCACTATCTTCTACTCTTTACCGTGACCTTTTCCCGACTCAATGTCGGGGTTCGGGGTTTCGAACTTTGTGCTGTTGAGAGTCACTATCCTCTCGATTCCCCGATCACCGATGGGATAATTTGCCGATGCACCCCTTTTCCTCAGCCCCTCCTATCTGTGCTGCTAGTCCACATGACCTGCTTTCATATGATCACAGTCATAGGTTCCTATCGAGTTTTCGGGATTTACTATGCCAAAATGCACTTGCTCTTTGGATCCGCGATCCTTCGATTCCCAATGCGCTATAATTTTAGCTAGCCCTCCTGGATCAACCCTAGTCTATATGAACTTGTCTCCGTGACTTTAGTCCTGTCTCCTATCGGGGCTACGGGGTTTCAAATGTCAAAGAACACTTTCTCACGGGATCCCCAATTCCTTAAATTCTGACTCTCCGGTACACTGACAGCTGGCCCTTCACGATGGCACTGTCCTCCTCCTCTGCTGTGATGACAACTGGCTCCCACTCATAGAAGTATCGTGTTTCCCGATTCCAAAGTGCACAAATAACTTGTCACCGGGATCACCGATACCCTGATGAACTAAACACCAATGGACAGCTTCCTTGTCGGGACTTTTCCTGATGGCGTTGATCGCTGCCACACGTCCTTCCAGATGGACGATCTGGATTCCTTCGGGATTTCGAGACCTTCGATGTCCAAATTGCTTCATCCTCAGGAACTCTGATTTCCTAATGGCCAATATACCGACTCTCGCTTGATCTCCGCCACGTGTCTCTGCTAACGGACGGTCCAGATCCTTCCGAGGTTTCGAGACTTGGAATGTTTCGATTTCCTTGCCCTCGAGAATCATGATTTGTCGATGATTGCTATCCTGATGGCTAAACCTCGTGCAACTCCTGTCCAATCTGATGGTTGTCGGGTATTTTACCCAGATCTGATGGCTCGTATCACTTCTTCTGCGCGCCTACTCCAGAGGATAAATTTTACGCAACTCCTCCCGATCCAACGACTTACGGGATTTCTGAGTGAGATCCAATGGATGACGGTCTCCTCCTTCTGTAGGCTCCTCCTGAGCTCCTCCTGAACGTGATAGTCAACTATCCGGATCTCTTCTCCTGCCAATCTAATGGTGACTGTGCTCTCACCTGAGCCTCTGCGCTTTCTTCCCAGACTTGGAAGAATTTCCAGCTCCCAAAGGCCTCAACCTTTGTTCTTCTTTTCTCCTCTGCGAACTCCTCGACTCTGAGCTTTGCTGCACTTATAAAACCACTAGTCCTCCTGAGCTTCTGCCTTCGAATCCTCAAAGGATTCTCCCAAATCCTGCACTCCTTGTAGAGTCTTCATATGCACTTGCAGGTGCTATCCATCCTGATCTTCTGCAAACACTCAGACCCCAAAGGGATTTTGTCCTTCTTCTCCCTCAGATGGTGAAATTGATGCCTTCCTCACTGTCCTGCTGCTCAAGAAACTAAATTGCTGAGTCCTTCTGGGTGTTCAGTAACCCATTGAAGATCCTTCTGTGGACTCTTCCTCACTTCCATAACTCAAAGAGTTCTCTTCACTTATGTGCCTACATGCACCCTGACTTGATGCCCTCCTGACAGAGTTCCCCTTTCACATAACGTTCAATAGTTATGTCTTCTTCTCCTGTGCACCTATGCACTCGCTCGATGCCCTTCTGGCAGAGCTCCCAGAATCCTCAGTGATTCTGCCTCTTCTGAACTCACAACAGAGTTCCTCCAACTGCACCTTGTGCCAGTGCTCAATGCCCACTTGGCAGAGCCTTACAGAACTCCTCAGAGATTATGTCTGCAACTGTGTCTTCTCATACACAGCCTTGCCTCCTGAGGTGTTCAGCAACCTCACAGGTCTTCCTCCGGAGTTGATGATTCCAACTCCTGTGCCACAACACACCTTTGTCTGAATCCACAGAGTTCAAAAGTGCATCCTTAGTGCACCGGTATTCAAAGACCACAATATTCTGTCACGCCCTCCTGGCATGAAACCTCAAAGACCTTCACCCTAGAAATAAAACACACTCCTGCAAATGCCAATCTAACACACATACATTCATAGCATATGAAAGAACACACACAGACATCCATTCAACACAGAAATGCAGGAAAAACTGCTCTATTATATTAACAATGGCAAATGCCTGTAATTACAATGGTGTTCCTGAGCTCTCTCTGGCTCTTCTCTTCTCTTCTCATCTATTTCTCTCCTCCCCTATATAACTACTACAATGAGATCTAAAAATCACTTTTACCTGAGGGGGCCCTTAGAGCGCTTCCCTCCAGGTCTACCTACTCTATTCAATTGGATTGAATGGTTGTCTAGTCCAGCATCTGGATCTAGATCTCAGTCGATTTAGCATTAAAGCTGATCTACCTAACTCTTGCACAAAGGCACAACTTCTATGGTTCACCAACCTAAGTAATTAAATTTACATTCAAATCAATTTAAATGAGGTTGCGCCTCTCTCTTTAGCTTTGAATGCACGCTCTCAACGTGGTTGGTTGGCTGGCTGGTTGACGTGGAGAGATGCTCCTACATCAATCAACTTCTGAGAAGTTTGTTGTGATTGAATTGGTTGTAGGGTTGTTTCCACTTGTTGTGTTTGAATTGGCTGTAGGGTTTCTTCTATATCAAAAAATACCTCTATATTTTTCATCTTATCAAAACCCTCAACATATTCATGCTCATAAGCAGCACTTTTGTTCATTTGTCTT
The DNA here is from genome assembly GCA_032191745.1 of Picea mariana. Taxonomy (NCBI): domain Eukaryota; kingdom Viridiplantae; phylum Streptophyta; class Pinopsida; order Pinales; family Pinaceae; genus Picea; species Picea mariana. Next base: position 11,620 of record JASDQU010260439.1, read on the forward strand.
CTTTTGGATATGATCTGGTGTGGATCATATATTCTTCCTTGTAAATATGCAAAACCAAACTCTGTGAGCTTTGCTTGAACTTAAGATAAACATGAAATGGATTTGAAAATAAAGGGGCCAATGACAAAAGGGAACTTAAGGTTGGAGTCTCTGTGCAACTTTAGGAAATGATCTATTTCAGATGTAATTCTTTGCCTAATGAATTCAAGGGAAAATATTCTAGGAGTTAAGAAAACAAGAAATAGGTAAGGGGATTCATGACAATCATAAACCCATATTATTGTTGAATTCATAAATAATACCCAATCTCCCACTCTGTTCTTTGGGTTTGGATGTAGATAACTTATCATGTCATCCAAATCTCTAGGTAGGTTGGTATTTAAAATCAAAATATAAACTTTTGACATGACTTTGTTGATGAAGAAAATTAATGTAATTCTTTTACATTCAGTTGACACAAATGTTGCTTCAGGAAATTCTCTTTTGATGGTTGCCAGGAAAATTTTCAACAGATATGTATAATATTTGAAATGTCGTAGGGAGCGAAAATTCACTAGATGTTTATGGATGGTATAAGCTAGGAATTTATCAAAGTTGATACACACTGACAGACCAAACTTTGACTTAAAAAAGGTCAAAAGGAAACTGAGCATGACTTCAACCACATATTTTTCATTGTCTAAACCTAAAACTTGACTCAATAGGGAGAAAACCCATTAGACTTCGATGACCATTATATTTGCATTCATTAGTAAAGATAGACTTTCTGAAAATTGTTCAGCTTTGACAATTGTCTATAAAAACAGTTTTCAGACCTCTGATGGACATTATCTATATACCGTAATCAACTTCTCTTCATTGAAAGGTTCACAAATTGCAGAAAAAGATTCTGGTATACCAAGGGACTCTCGAATTGACAGACTCTCTATCCTACACAAGACCTGGGACCCTTATTTATTCACAATGACTCTTTCTTCATGAGAATATTGTTCAGCGCACCAACCTATAAATTTACGAAATGAGAAAGCAATTTCAACCGCATAAGGTACTATGGTGGCCTGGACTACTTCTAGAAATGATATACTTCTTCCTACTTTATCAGACAAATTTCTTCTGGACATAGAGATAGGGGAAATAGTTATTTCGACATCGAAAACATCTGCGTCTTTATCAATTAGGGCTTCTTCATTTTTTGTGGGATCTTGTTATGTTACTGAGGTTATAATAGGATCCATGGTTATGGTGTAAATACTTGGAAACGAGTAGAAATGGTGTACAATTGGTGTATTGTTGAGCTAAAAGTGGAAGACAGTAGTCACGCTAAGGTTCTAATGGTCCAGTGTCCAAAAGTAATAAAAAAATAAAACAAATTACTAAATGACCTTTTATACTTTTCCAATTTGCAAAGGTGTAAGAAAGTGGTTTTGAGGAAACCCACCTTTCATTCCGCAATGCACCTGGTGATGCCACGTACCCTCGAGAGAAACCCATGGCTTAAATTGTAGGACCACCTTTTGATATTATATTCCATGCAGCTTCAACCCCCACAATCGTTCTCGATCGTTGATCTAGAGAACTCACGATCAAGGATATTTCAAACCCAATCCACTTAGCACTTCTGCCAGATTTAGAATTTTCCTGCCATATTTAGCACCTTTCCTAATTTATCAGGCTTCCAAACCAGTTTAGTGCTTCCGCCAAATTTTGAAATCTTTATCTCATATAATAAAAAATTATTGGTGACTAACATAGGCTCCAACTGGGGATGTTATCCTCCCAACGAGGTAACAAATAGTGACAGACTGAGTGCATGTCCATCAAGATTTATTTCACTCACATGAACTAAATCAATCAACAACTTATTCACGAGACTTTCTTGACATAACTTCGATTAAACTCAGCATAAACTTAGGGCCTTCACTTTGGGCTTCGATTTTCTGTTGCTTTGGCTTCAAATGCCTCAACTGAAAAACAACAATGGTTATATACAATGAAATGGAAAAGGTGGAAAATTCTTTAAGAGAAATAATGTTTGAGAAACCTGTCATTCACAGTACCCCCACCAATGAGATATCCATTAATCTCTTGTAGCATATAAGAATTATTTCCATGGCACTACTACATATGGGTGGATTGTTCCACGAAAGTTTTCCACATTTCCATTATTTTCATATTTTTTTTAAATAGGGAAAGATTTTCGTCAATATTTCCATTAAAGTTCGTCGCAATATACACAAATAGGATATTTGAACTTGGTCGGGATTTTTGTTGCTATTGTCAGGAAAGTTCGTCGCTATTGCCACAAAATTTCGTGGCAATATCGATGAAACGTTTGCCTATATGATTGGTCGGTGTTAACGGCTATTTAACTATTTGATATATATATATGCCTGACTTTAAGAGACTTTGCAACACAATTTCTATAGTTGTGGCACTGTTCTTGGCTTTTGTTTGAGCTGTTTATTTTTTCCGTCACCCACTAGTTGAACAAATCCAATTCTTGATCTACATATCTCAGATTTTGAGCTTGCAAGATTAGTATGTTTTTTTTTATTGATGTACTCATTTAACTTGTAAATTTTTGTTCAAATGTCCAAATTTCATGTAGCTTGTTTTTTCCTTGATAATATATTATATGTGTAGTACCATATTTCATGTCTTTGGTTTTTGGATCTAGTTAGTATATTCTATGGAAAAGGGTATGTGGATTCCATAATATTCTAGGTTTATGGAATCCACATACCCTTTTCCCTTCAATTGTAGCTATAATTCTCTCTCTTTTCATTGATAAAGATATGGAAGTGCTCTTGAAACTCAACCCTGATCGGTGAAATTATAGTAATTGATTGTCATTTTCTTCTCTCTTTTATTTTTAAGAACTAACAAAAAAACATCAACAAAGCTTGATTGAAGCTTTGATACCACTTGTTACATCCCTAGTACCCAAACAGGATCACACTTGCAAAAATTGAAAATAATAAAATAGTGACAATAATGGTTGGGATACTCGCACACCTAAGGGTTGGCTAGCACTTACTAATTCAATTAAATGAAGGAAGAAATCTCCATGATTAAAATCTTAAGGTTGATTGTTATATTGATCAATGATAAGTTATGGTATATATAATATAGGGAGGAAACTCATGTTTATAACAATAAGATACATAAACACTAACCCTAAACTTATGTTAGGTATATATGCCGTTATTATATAAAGGAAACATTTGTACACATATGACCTTATTATAAAGATGTTATCTATGTCGTGATTAGGCACATACCAATCACTTTTAACTAACCACCTTCAAACATGTTAGCTTATGGTTAGCCACCTTTAAATTTCTTGGCTTATGACTAAGCACCTTTAACAAATGAACTTATGATTATATACCATACTCTTCCAATATAAGCAAAGTATATTTGTTTCAACTTTCTCAATAAAATCCACATACCATTTTCTTATATGTGATGTTGTTTCTCTCAATTTTTTTATAATCACACACAAGTCTATATGTAGTGATTAACTTTAGTTTGTAGTTGATGTAACTTGTTTATACACTATGAATAATGAGTATCTAAAATATTAAAAATTAATGAAGAAATCTACGATAACATGATGAAATCTACTAGTCAGACAATGAAAAATGAGAACATGCCAAAGTGTCTTAGAAAATAAATCTATGACCACTATAATGTTGGACAACTGAGAGGGGGGGGTGAATCAGTTGTTTCCGTGCTTAAACAATTATGGTTCTTTTAAACTCTTTGTAGAGATACTGAAAGATAATCACAATAATGTAGGGAAATAAACAATGGCACTTTCAACATCATTCACATATATGAGAAACACAGAGATAGATATTTCCTGAGGAAACCCATGCAAGGAAAAAACTCTTTTCTTTTATATGATAAGTAATGGTTACATTCTTTACAGTTTCATACATATGAGCACCAAATCATAATGAGGCTACAACCTCAGCTTTGCAAGTTGCAACTTGCTGAGAGC
>JASDQU010260441.1:0-11949 GCA_032191745.1 Picea mariana
TTTTAATAAAAGAATTTAATTCTTTCACTTTGAATTCCCTTTCCTTTTCTTTGTGAACCCTGGATTCAATCAATTTATGTGATAGTGTTCAATAATGGGACTCATGTTATGTGGATTAGTTGTTGTAGGGTTGTTGGTGCTTTGGTTAGATATTTAATATATTGTAAAGTAATTTATTTTAAAAAAATATTTGAAAGTATGAAACAAATTATGTATGCATTTCTTGTGGATTAGTTGTTGTAGGGTTGTTGGTGCTTTGGTTAGATATTTAATATATTGTAAAGTAATTTATTTTAAAAAAATATTTGAAAGTATGAAACAAATTATATATGCATTTCTTCTTGGGTTTTAAATGGTTGTTTTATACATTTTATATAATTTTATGGATAACATACTTATTGAGTTACTATTTTTTTTTTTTTGGTTGGATGGCTATTGACAACATCTCATATGGGCTATGCTTTTCATTATCTTCGTAGTTTTTCTTTTTTTATTTTTTTTTATCTTCCTCGTCACAAGTTACTTATTGAGTATAGGAGATGAAATTTTTTATCTTTATTTTCAGAGACACAATTTGTAATATTTTGTTGCAATCTTGGTTCACATTGTAATTTTCCATTGAAATTTGTCTCTTTTGCATTGATGGTAGTGTCCAAAAAAATTTGAAGCTTGTTGAGAAATGTCAAATTATCATAATCTAGTAAATCCCAAGCATGATTARTGATTGGTATTAAACTTTGATGAACTTCTTTTCATACCGACATTAATAAAACTCACCTCAAATCTACCATATCTATTTTGAACTTAATACAAGATAAGAGTCCTAAAAGTGGAAGGTAAGGATATCTATAACATAATATGTTTTTTTTTGGTACACTGTCACAATTTATTTGCAATTTTTTTCACACTTGTAGAATATTGAGGTCCCCCTGATTTGCAAAGTATAAACATATGAAATACATGGAAAGATTTGGAATTATTTTTTCTAACCAATGCATATGTTAATTAAAAAAAAACCTTGGGTCTGTGATTCGTGGTTTAAGAGTGGTTTCTGGTTTTTTTTACGTATATGGATATATATATTACTAACATGGTTGCTAATGCCTTGAATTATKCCTGGAATTTTCTTGTTTACATGAGAATATTTGTTTTTCTTGTTGACACGTTGAATTGATTATTAATTTTCATGCTAAATTACATGAGAATATTTGTTTTTCTTGTTGACAAGTTGAATTGATTATTGGAGTAAAATATACATCCTTAACTTTATTAGAACATAAGTTGGAGATGGTATATAATCTTGTGTTGCAAGTGTCTACTTGTGCATCTAGTAGGAACACTCAATTTAAAAAATATATATATATATATGGAGTCGAATTATGTGGAAAATAGTGACCTCACTTAGTTTATTGTCTTTCAATGGAAATTCAAGCATGTATCTGGTGCATCTACTCAATTAACAACCTCGCAGACATCTATTCAATTTTTTAGAAAACCAAAACTAATTTCCCATAAACAATCTAATATTTACTTAATATTTGCAAATTATTGTTCACATAAGTTATTGGTTTCTAACATTAACAATTTGAATTCACTTCAACGTTTTTTACTCCATTTTGAGGTTATGCTAGTTATTTTATGTTTAATGTTTTTTTTTCAATTTAATTTTATATGGTTGTATGATTGATTATTATTATTATTATTATTTTAATTTGTTTTTTCAAATGTCTTTTATGTTTAATTTGTTTTAGACTTATTTTAATTTTTTTTTTTAAATGTTGATTTTTATTTTGGGGATTTATTTTTTCAATTTTTGTTAAATTTGTTTTTTTTTAAATTTAATTTTTTCTTAAAAAAAATGGGTTAGTTTTTTTGCTTTTTCATTTTTGTTTTTTAATTTGTTGCTAAGATTTTTTTCTCCAATTTATTTATTTTTAAATGTAATTAAAAAAAATAGAATTAATTAATAAATAAATTTTAAAGTCATGATTTAGGAGTCGATTTTGAGTTTTTAATCCGTGATGGTACCAACTAGTAGCATCACTTTTCTATTTGAGGATCAATTGGTGCTACTAGTAGCATCACTTTTCTATTTGAGGATCAATTGGTGCTACTAGTAGCATCACTTTTCTATTTGAGGGTCAATTTTAAGGTTTTAAGGTTTTTGTCAAGGTCGTAATTTCAAATAAGTCAGCATTTTAATCACTCCCAACAAAAACGGTGCCACCGTTAGTGCCACTTTTTGATTTGTGGATTGATTTTGGTGTTTTTTACCCAAAAAGATGTTTTTTAGGCCAAAGTTCTCGTTTTGAGGTCACAATTTATGTTAAGTTGGTAACTATGTTACACCTCAATCACTTTTGGATTGATATACATTTTGGAAGTGTTTGTAGGCTCCCTTCTATTGAATCCTACCCTCGTTTATGGCAACCGAAGTGGCCCCTGTGACATTATTCTCATTGGTTGGATTTACCATACACTATTATCTCATTGATAATATAAGCAACACAGAATCCTTACTTTATAATGACCTTGTTTCCATGTTCAATATATAATCTTTTACTTATACAAAAACAAAATCTATATTTTTGAGTAACATTTTTACTCTACTCCCATCATGAGACCACTTAATTCATTTCTGAAAAGAGAAAAATATCTTAGATCAGGCCACTTACCTTTATGTCCATAGTTGCAATGTTTGAAAACTTCTTGGCCTATGTTCCCTCCTTATTATCCTTGCAACATTTTCCTTCGTGGATAGTCTTTATCAACAATGACTCAAAAATCCTCTTTTTGTGTGTGTTAATCTCTTAATACTTTGTGAGAACGTTCTTGAAAAACACAAACTTCTTTTCCAACTCAAGGTTCCTAGAAAACTCAAGCTCCTCTTTTTTTCACCTTTTCAATATGCTACCTCTAAATGAATGAAATTATGAACTCATGACAATTAAAATGTTGGTTCGGGTAATGGTGCTTAGTGGCCTTTTCATGATATGATTACAATTCCTTCTTGATGTGACCCCGCGTTCTCACTTTGATCATGGATTTGGATTGAATCTTGACTTTGAGTTACTTTACATCATCACATGAGTCCCCCCCTCCCCCAACATATGTTTCAATGAAAACATTGTCAAGGAATAATAGAAGTTAGGGTGATAGGGAGTTTGGAACTTAGGGCGATTAGGATTTTGGAACTTAGGTTGTAAGGTTAGATGATCGTAGGATATGACACACAAATTTAAAAATTATAATCACTTAAAACAAGTAAATGTGGAATACCTTTACTATCAGTGAATATTTGATCAGAAGTATTTGATTTGCAATTTGGTGTTTGAATGATTTTCATGCTACAGATATGATCATGAAGTTTGGCAATGTTCTTACATGATGAATAATGATATGGAGTTGGAATATTGACATTTACTACCTCATGTACTAAACCCTTAGTTGGACTTGTAAATTTGTGTGAGATTTAGGTTGTAGATGTTGTCTTTTCTAGCTTTGTGTAGGAGGTCAACACTTGGTATTCATGTAGGTTGACTCTTCTATAGGCTTCAAGCTATAACTTCATGCTTGTGTAGCTTCCTATAGTATTGTTGATGGGTCAAAATTACCTCGATCAGCAGCATGGGTTACCCATGATTAAAAGTCCCAATTAGAGTCTTCATCATTTGGAATAGGGAACCCATCTGAATTCTAGCTTGGCAGCCATTACTGATTTTGGGGTTTACTAGTTGTTGCACAGTCTGCCATTGATGCTTTTCTAAACTATAGAATGAAATGAAACTAATCTAATATGAGAATGCATGCATCCAAACATTACTAACAATAACCAAGAATAAAAATTAGAACCACACATGATCTTCTCAATGACCCATGAATTAGTTCACTAAGAATAAAGAAAAGAATATGAGTGAATGATTGCAAACCCAAAATAGTCCATCATTTAAAAAACCATCTACAATATTATGCTCACAGATTCAGACAAATACTTTCAAATAACAAAAATAAGAATGCAGCAACTACACATAAGAATAGTCTATAGTGTGAGATACATTCTTACACAACTCCAAAGTCAAGAAAAAGCAGCAAAATAGTCCACAATAGATACACAGGGGAATCAAAGTTCTCCAGAAAATAACTTGGTCAAAAATGGTTTCTCTTCATTAAAATTTCTAACAACGGTACATGAAAGCTCCAAGAGAAAAAAAAAATCCCTTTTTCCTTAGAGTTTATATCATTTATAATCAACAAAATAAATGCCCTATGTTTACCTAGAGGCCAAGTGGAAGTTTCAGTTATCTCCTTAGAAGTTGAACAGTTTATTTTGCATAACTGTCAAAACTACTTATTTTTCAAGAATATTTTCACCTCCCCCCTTTGACTATTACATACTACTTGAAAAGAATCAGTTTTCTTCCACTAATTACAATTAGCATCTTTCTGACATCCATCATGACAAGCTTGTCATTCCTAGATGCAAAGACATGCCATGGATATTTGAAAAATCTGAGTGGATAAACGAAGCAACAATGGGGAACCCATGAATCAATCAATTTATCATTAACTACAGCATCATCCTCATGATGACTCATGCAATGATGGGGAGAGTGTTCCTCAAACATATAAATACCTACATCCTCACCTTTGGTAAAAGAAAATGGACATAACAAATGCATTCCAGAGTGTGTGCATTTCCAAAATGGACATTTAGCCTCACCCTTAGTTGGTGTCCTGTTTCAGTATCCCATGTGTAAATATCACTACCCATAGTTCTCACAATATGGGGGCTCTCACAAAGGCCTCATTTTCACCCACAATCAACATATCCATTTCCACTATTATGGCTCATATTGTGTTGCGAAGTGATTATGATTGTTTGAATAGGACACCTTCCTCCATGTTCCACATTCCAATCATTGTGTCATATCCTACAATAAAAATGACATTTGCAAATACCAGAAGAYAAATAGACTAAATGGGTTCAGTATGGCCATGGAAAACATCTACTTTGAAACAATCTAGAAAATCCTTKCTACAAGCTCTTCTCTTATATACATAATGTCTTTAGATTGAGATGTATAATATCCTTTTTAGTGCAGTTGTAACATCCCCACTATAATCCCCATTTTAATTAATGTATAATTTATATATGTAGGTRGTTATGTGTAACATATCGAGCCACCAACAGGTTAGGCCATGCTACTTCAAGAACGCACTTATTGGACAAATTTTGAATTTATGATACCAATTAATTAACAAGGAAGCATGAAAGGAACACATGCAATAATCAAGATTCATGATACACCATAAAAGAAATGAACCATATACCATGCACAACAATAACGAGCAAGTAGGCACATTATAAACACATATCTCAAAGACATTAATTAATACACAACGTAAATAAATATACAAGCAAAGAAACACATGATAGAGAGCACTTCTCTTTTATAAAACCAATCGCCAACTGGTTGTAGACCAAGGACATTCCACCCAACCTTAGACATTGTTGTTCCAAATCTCAACGACAGGTCACCCCGAGCCAGGGCTACGAATCCACAAGGATGGGTCTCGAACCGACACTTAGCTTCCAAAATCAGTCAACAATCAAGCTCTCACGGGTTTCTCAAACACACAACAAAATCCAATTTACCATCTCTCTTCCCCTTCAGCCTGCAGCACCCAAAGAGAATGAGCCTCCTTCACTGAAACGCACTCCCTCAGGTTTTCCACCTCTTTCTAGGGCTCTGGTGCTTTTAGTTAGGAAATCTCAATGCTAGAACTCTCTAGATTCATAGTTGTGAGCAAGGTTTATCAACATGCCAATGCATCCAGACATATAGGCATCAATTCATGGCCAGGATACACCATTAATTCCTATAGCCAGTCAATCATGGTTGCTTACATTCAACAATTCATTTTTCCTTTCCCATGCAAACACAAGAATGATCAAGAAGAGTGAATCAAAGAGGAATGAATCCCAAAAATGATTTCAATGAGAATGAATGGCCAACCCCCAAGACAATCAAGAACAAGGTTTAAATATCAAAATCATAATGTGACCTTCCCCCAAGAAGCTCATGTAACCCCCTCTTTCGCTCTAAAATTCCAAGGTGGGTAAAATAAAAATAATTTTAAAATGTGAAGGCTTAGCCCCTCGGCTTTCCCCCCTCTCTCATGGAATCATAGTCCCTATAACTCTTGTCCTTATTCATCTTGTAGCCAGTGATGTATTTTATTATTTTCAATGTTCAAAGTATTACATTTCCTAGGCACTCCGACCTTTCATCAAATAAAAAAAATACATTATTAATATGGTGACTCCAAACCGGGCTATTACATTCCCCTCCTCCTTATTTTGGCACTATCCTTAGTGCATATACAAAAAAAAATCAAAATTTCAAAATTATTCAAAACTTCATGGGTACTCTGCCCACATGGCATCTTCAGAACTATAGAAGGTCCACTAAATACTAGTTTTATAACTCGATTCCAGAGAATTTTGACTTTTTTGTCCAATATGCGCACTGATTGTACCTGAAAGTCTCCTTCTGGCTCCACCTGAATCAATTTCCAATCAATAACATGGTTAGGATCGTGTACATACTTTTTCAACAAAGAGACATGAAATACATTATGCACATTCATGGAAGTAGACAACGCAAGCATGTATGCAACTGGCCCTACTCTGTCCAATATCTCAAATGGACCACGGAATTTGGCTGCTAGCTTTGTATAGATGCTCAATCTCAATGAGCTCTTCTTGGGATTGACTTTCAAAATCACATGCTCCCCCACTTTAAATTATATAGCTTTGTTATTCTTATCTTCATAACTCTTATGTATATCTTGTGTTGCTTTCAAATTATGCTCAATTTTAACCATCTAGTCTACCATATCCTTTAGAAATTCTAACCCAAGTACTGCTCGGTTGTTGACCTTATTTTCCTCTAAGTCATACACCTTTTTTTTCTCTTTTATATTCATACTTAGAAAATTTTGATCTATGGCGAACAACCCCACCAATACTTAACCACTTTTCATATGCTCTGCAGAATGACAGGATCACAGGGATGCACTTTCTTTTAATTTATAGTTGTAAATCCATCTTCCCATAGTCTCATACTTAGTCATATTTTAAGAAACGTGGAAGCAGAGTTCAAACATATCTTCAAATGGTCCTTTCCTTTTCTCCACCCATCGTTATTTCATACTTAGTTTTACTTTGAATTTTATATCGCAACAGTGGAAGCAAGATTCCTTTCATCATGTCGAAAAGTTTTGGTTTCTTCATCTGCCTGATATCCAATACTTAGTCTCATTTCAAAATAATCTTAAAATTGTGGAAGCGGACTCTATTTTATATAATTCTTGATACATGTGTTTCTCCGCTCCGTCGAGAGTTCTTTCCCGTGTCACAATAACCAAGAAAGCATTTAATGCATGGCTTATGTGAATTCAATATATGGTTAAACATTGGAGGACCATTATTAAATGGTTTTTTCCTCAAGACTAACCTCATAATTTCAAAATTAAATTCTCCCAACTCTTCTCCCAAAACAAAAGATTCAGTGTTAATACTAAAAATGAAGGATTATTTTGTAATTGTAGAAGTATTGTGTATGCCTTGACAAGAAATTTTTAAATAAATATGGTGAGAAGAAGGGAGAGATTTTGTGGTGACACACTGAATACTTTTGCACGAAAAAACCCACACAACCATTGGTCAAAAAATTACAGGTCTAATGCTTCATTAATGTTGAAAGAAAGGAATGTTGATAATATCTAGACATATGGGATAGTCTGAGCAAGTTGTGTTCCAGAGGTTTTTGACACCAAATATTTGGTGATATGGTGCACTGATAATTTTGGAAAGGATCAAAGAATTATTAAAATGAATGGATGCTCACCAATCTCTCTAGCACCACCAACTTTCAGTCAGATGCTTAAGTTGCCAAAGTCGATAGCAATATTCAACGTTGGAGAAGCTTAAAATTTCATTAAATCTAAAAATGGTGGTAGGGACGTGTCACCACAATGTCTTGAAGACCCGACAACAATGCCAGAAGATTTATCAGCAATACAAGTCAGTCAACTAAAGAAACCCTATAAAGAAATGGCTTGGTTTATGGCTAGAATACTTGGATTGTAGTCTATCACTACTATTCCCCAATTGACCCTTTATATTCTATATTATTTTGTTCAAGAAAACGAATTTTTAACTGGTCGAAAATTATATCTACAAAAATATCATCTCAATTGTCAAACTTTAAAAAATACAGGAAATTCTACATGGTTGGATATTTGGTCTTTGCAATTATCGACTATCATGAATTTCAAGGGTTGCATTTATCGAAACAAGTTGATGTCAAAATAGGCCCGGTTTACACATGGTATCCTGCTCTCTAGAAATAGAAAGCAATGTACCATTTATATGAAGTCTATAATTCATGTGTATCCTCTTTTAAAGGCTCATGTTTGGAAAGAATAATGCAAGGTTTCCATTGGAAGCAATTTCATTCTTAGACCAAATGGGAACATTTAAATCTTATGAAAAATATAGTATAATCCTAATATATTGTTCCTGGGAACCCCGAGTTTATCTCTCGTTCTATGTATCAGGCATAATGTTCATAATAGAAGTTTTTAGGCAATACAGATTTTGGACAGATTTCTTTTCTCAAAGAAAGAAAAAGCAATTCATCCAATTTCCATGGAAAGTTGGTGAAATCACAGTAAAAAATGCTTCAAAAATTGATGAATTTGTGACTCAATTTGATCAATACAATTTAAGACTGGAAGATTTGGTGAAGGGGTTTGATCCCTTACAGTCTTTCATGAACCACATGACTTCGGTTGGATTTATTATCTCATATATAAATACCTATATTTTCGAAGAAGAGGAAAATGATTAAAATAATTTTGAAGAAATACCAGTTGGAGATCTTGAAACCATAATAAGCACAAATGAAGCACACAAGCAACATGGAAGAGTTGTAAATGAGAATAGTACCAAGCCTCAGATTTCATCTCAGAAAAGTGGCACGCCCAAATGGCATTCCCAAAATGTTGTTAAAGAAAAACAAAAAACTTCAATTGATAACTCGCGAGATGATGATGATCCTAATCATCATGAAAAGAATATTGAAAAATGTCATAAATTACCAGTGTATAAAAGAAAAAGGAAGAACAATCAATGGGAATTAGAAGAGTATATACTTGAAGATGATGTTCTTCTCCAAGACATGGAACTTGATGCCAACATTGAAGACATTAAATTTCCATATGAAGAACAAAGAATTCATCTTGAGAAAGAAGTGGTGGTCCAAGAAATTCCTTTTTATGAAGAAGAGTCTTTGACCCTTCATAGCACATCATTTGATAAAGATTTGAAAAAGTTGGTTTTTGAATGTGTTAATTCAAAGGGAAAAAGAATTAAAGATTTAGAAATTAATTTAAATAGAGTCCCAACGTCAAGGATTGTCAAAATTCACAAAATCACTAACGATGCTCTAAATGTATCAATTGATGGTATGGAAGCAGAAAATGCATGATTGAAAGAAAGAGTTAAAGAATTGGAATATACATTGATGCCACCACCTATCCTTGCAAGCTCGTTGGCTACTATTCAACCAAGAACATCAGATTTAAAATTGAAAGGAATATCAAGTTTATTGGTTGCAGTTAGAAAATTTGTTGAAGAAAATATCAAGAAGAGAATGTATTTTATCCTGGAAGCATGGGATATTGGAAGCAATATTGTTTATTTTGGTTCTAAGTTAAATAGCTTTAGAGAATTTGTTCAAAGTGATTTCAAAAATGAAGAAGGATTTTATAAACATGAAGTCACCACTTTTATCTTGAAAGTTTCCAATATGACAGATTTAAAAATAAAAGAAGAAGATTTTCCTTCTCATGCTCGAGTAAAATAGTTAAAGGTGTGTTGGATTAAAAAGATAAAGATTCTGAGAGAAATATTGGATGATTGTGATGTTGTGGTTACCAAAAAGGAAGCGTTGTATCACAAACTAACTAAAATGGACCTAGCAGGAAGCATAGGGGAGATACATGATCCAAATTTGATAATAAATTATATTTCTATGACAAGACTGCAATTTGAATAGCACATGGAAATTTTAAAGGGGGTATTAAGTGAAAATTTTAATAGTATAATAGAATATAATGAAAATGAAATTGAAATTTGGTTGGTAAATTACGCAAATAAAAATGAAGATATTGAAGCTTCACTTCATCGACTTTCATATGATATAAGGGAGTTATAAGGCATGTTATTTGAGATAAAATTAGACATGAGATCAATATTGCACCAAATATTACATAGAAGATTGGTTAAAATGATCCTTATTGAAGATAACTAAAGAATATCAGTTGGAAACAGTTGAAACCAACCATGTAACTACAACAAGAGATAATATAAAGGGCGCATCAACAAGCAAATAAAACAAAGAGAATCCATCAAATTAAGTCGAAATTGATCACGCTCCATTTTCATTCTTTCTGCTTTCAGAATCCATCCATTTGTATTTGTCTATATTGTTGGTTGTGGAGCCTGATTATCTTCCTGATTTAGAGGTCTTTGTTTTAAACCGTGTTTATACCCCATGAAGACTTTACACCCCAGAAGAATGTACACTCTTCCATGCACGGGAGTGCAGAGGAGGGTTACCCCCTCTGCAGGTTCAGGGGGCAAGCGAGCCCCTGGTGGGGGTTCAGGGGTGAAGCCCTCGAAGAAAAAACTGCCTTGTAAATGTATATTGTAATTTCATTGTAAATCTGGACCGTTCGTTATAAGGTCGCAGATATGACAGTAGAAGTTATATTAGGTTTTTTTTCCTTAGAAGGAAACCCTCTTTTATGAGGGAAATGTATTGTGGTTATGTATCATTGTGAATATTGTATTTTGAGGGAGGAGACTGTGAGAGAAAGAAGAGGAAGTTATAGCGGGTGTGTTGTAGTTTGTATCCCTTCATTTTCTAGATAATAATAAAGGAAGGACCTGGTAATTTCTCTGGTGGACATAGCCCACACTGGGTGAACCATGTATATCTGTGTCTCTATTGTATTGTGTATCTTATGTGTTTTGTTTCCGCATTTGTTTTATTTTATTTCTTCGCGATCCTATTTTTCTAACAACTGGTATCAGAGAAAAAGGTAACTCGCAAGAAAAGAGGGTTCCTCGTTCGAGTGGGAGCAATGGCGGAAGATGGAAAGTTTAGGGTCAAGAAATTTAATGGCCAAAACTACCAGTTATGGAAGATTCAGATGGAGGATTATTTCTATCAAAAGGATCTATTCCTACCATTGGGTGGAATAGCAAAGAAGTCAACGACCATGAAGGATGAAGAATGGGAGGTTCTTGACAGAAAGGCACTAGGAACGATATGACTGAGCCTGGCAGCGTCGGTGGCTTTCAATATTTCGAAAGAAAATACAATGAAGGATCTGATAGATGCATTGGATAAACTATATGAAAAACCATCGACGTCCAATAAGGTATTTCTAATGAAGAGATTATTTAATATGAAGATGACAAAAGGTGGGTCTGTTGCAAATCATTTAAATGAATTTAATACAATTACTAATCAACTAAGTTTTGTAAATGTGGACTTTGATGATGAGGTCGAGGCTCTTCTAATCTTGTGCTCATTTCTAGAAATCTAGAACGACTTGGTCATGGTTGTAAGTAACTATGTCTTTGGTTCAAACACTTTAAAATTTGATGATGTTGTTGGTGTTATCCTAGCGAGTAAATGAGACAGAAAAAAACATGAGAGACATCAGATAATATGTTAAACATGGAAAATAGGGGAAGACAAAAGGATAGAGGAAAGGGCTTAGGGAACCACGAGAATTCTAGGAAGGTAGATCCAAATCTAGATTTGGAAAGATAGAGTGCTGGAATTGTGGGAAGAAAGGACATCTGAA
>JASDQU010260443.1:5449-15845 GCA_032191745.1 Picea mariana
TAGAAATTGAAAACAGTAATAAAAAATTCACTCTTAGACAAAAAGAAATCATAACTCTATTCACTACAATCAAACCTATGTAGTACGGAAAATAGTCAATATAATTGAGAGGCTTCATTATATGGTGCATGAAGGTGAGAGATGAAGTCTGATCTCATTTCCTGTAACAACTCACTTCAAACTTGCAAGAAATTATTATCTAATTCTGCACACTCTTCAAAATCAAATGATGCATCACAAACATAAATTTAATACAATCTTACAATCTTGCAATTATGAAAGATTACTTCATTTCTACACAGGAAAAATAAGTCTTAATGAGATGTTCCATTTGATGGCTTATGTAATGCGAATGATGGACTCCCAATTGTTCTTGTACTTCCACACTTTGGAATCAATTCTAATAGTGAAATCGAAAATGAAATCAAAACAACAAGTACAGAAAATAGAAATCTATACTAATAATTTACAATGAGATTACCAAGATGGATCGGTGTACCTTGTCGATGCCAACAGGGAATATTTTAGATCAGAAGATCCTAAATTGTAAGAGACACATAGAATCATTAAATTCAAGCTTCCATTGATCTGCATCAAATAAATTTACAAAAAGAGTTGGTTCAAAAATCCAATTTGTTGCATAATAATTCCTCTCCTTTGGCTTAGAGCCATCACTCAATTTATATGATTTTTACATTACAAATTTGGATCTAGACAATTCAATCCAAATCAAAACCATTTCCATCAATGGAGGTCGAGTAAAACCATTTAGCTAATCAAGGAAATGCATTTCCCACGAATCTGGGCATGATCTTAGAATTTTTGGAAAATTGGCAAAGATTTAGGATGGATCATTCCCCTTGATATGGAGGTCCACATGTGTAATATATGGAGATTATGGCCCACATGTCTACATCAAAACACATTTCTAGACAAAACCCCTGTCCCCAAATTTTGAGAGTTAGCATTATCAGCCCTGAAAGTGAGGTGCTGGTACCAGAATCTTGTATATAGGGTTTTAGTACCAGATTAGCACAGTCATAGCCATGAGTACCAGATTAGGCACGCAAAATGGTACCAGAATAGTGAATAGTGTGCTAGTAATGGATTAGGAACCCAAGAAGTASCAGATCAATGCTGCTTAAGATTCAAATGATTAGGATCATACAAAATCATGCATTTAATCAAATTAACTCAAGAAAAACTAAACAAATCATGCCTTAATCATAAGTTACCTCTCTATGCATATGGACAAGGTTATTGAGTGTGTTTKTGGAGGAAAAAATCAAKTATATACTCATAGMATAGGTAGAATAGACTCATATAGAGGGTAATATARGGCATTAGAAGTGTCAAAATGGAGACTCAACATTCCCCCATGCTTAAGTCATTGCAAGTCTTCATGCAACAATGATCTTCAAAATTTCAAAATTGATGGTACTCCTCACTTGATCAAGMATTCTTGACATTCCACCCTTATTCAACTCCTAATTTYTTGTTATACAATATAAAATTCCTGGCCTATGCTTCACACTTATTACCCATGGAAATARTTATGACGAAAAAGTGGAGTCATGAGTAATAGATTATCAGTGATTTGACACTAAGTCTTATCCAATCTGTTGTGGATCAAAGTTAGRAGAAAGGGMTAKATGTGACTCTAATATGATTATAGGATAGTGGCCAAGAGTTTTCATAATGACTTTGACTAAAATCCCCCCCTGGCTAGATTACCTTTAAAATAAAAGTGATATAGCACAACTTAGATCTCATTTGAAGAGAGGAACACATAAAAGAATACATCCCAAGATGATTAACTCATCTCTTATCCAAGGTTTTAGAGATGAAGCTCTTCTTACTTAGGTAAGGTGAATTACACATACCGAGGGTCCCACTTCTAATGAAAACCTATCTATTTTAAAGATAGAACTCTAAAGTGGATACTTAAAGGTTGTTAATAACATCATCTGAGAGATATAAAGGTCATCTCCTAGCCTTGATTTAATAATGCTTCAAAATGAGACCCAAGGGTTTTTGTTCAGTTTTAAGTGTGCCACTTTATGTTTTTCAACTCCCTTTACCCGACATAGCCCCACTGCCAGCATGCTTGTTTAGTACCCCGATGGGTTTACTTGTACTTCTTGATACTTCCTTTTTATTATATTACTCAAAAGATTTAGAATGATGTATATTGTTCACTGACAGCTTTAGAGTATAAGGAAGGCAAGTGGTACGAGATTGTTTTAGAGTTATTAGGCACATAATTAATTGTTTGCAATTATACCAAGGGTGAAATCATCCACATTCAACTTAAATCTTAGCTATTCAATGTATAATGGAACATCTCAGATAATGACTAAGAGGTCCCAATAGTTAATCCTATTAGGGTTCTCATGAAATTTCATTGAGGTTTTGCAAGAGCGGTCCACCACATGAGGTTTTCATCAATACCTCTCAAGAGAAACTTGGATAAGAACTTGTTGAATCAACTAGGTTAGTATTAGACATAATGGTGTCACCACTTTTCAATGGATATTTAAATTAACAATCACTTTTTCAAAATGATGAGGAAATAAGACAAGTGCACCCATTATCATATATGGATAAATGTGGAAATATATTCTTAAAGGATAGAAAGGATGATTCATTTAGGGGTGAGTGTAGAAATGTAGGAGGAAGATGTACATGCAAGTAAAGAACAATTCAACACAATACTTAAATTATCCTCGATAGAAAGAACATGAAAAGAGTATCCTATGCCTCCAATTACTTGAAGTGAAAACAATGTTAAGCACATGAGAAAGATAATATCACTTTGGCATTAGTACCAAATAAGTAATGGAGCAGGTTTCTGCAGTACCAGAATAGATAGTACTGGAACAAGACGGTACCGGAATAGAAAGAACGAAAATAAGTAACAGGGGGTAGAAACATAGTGACAGGATGAATGATTTCTATACAATATGTATACGAGGGCTTGCAGAAGTTCATGGTAGGGAGCGTGAAATAATTGAGAGTAGGAGGATGTATGAGAGTAACCACATGTTTAATACATAATTAGTCTAATTTCTTTAATAAAATGAGAAAAATGTTGAGTTTATACGTTCTAGTACTTAAAACTCTTAAATTGAGCAACAAAACTTGAATATGCGATAAGAGCTATCAACACCTTATTATCGGTATCAGAGAACCTGAGTATTGGATGAGCGCAGGGTTTTGGTTCAGTATTGAAATAGCACAAAGTTGTGGTTCAGTATCGGAATAGCGCAGACCTCTTCCTTTGGTACTGGATGAGCACAAAGGTGACCATCACTACCGGATGAGAATAGTACTGGATGAGCATAGTACCAGATCAACATACGAWTTTTTTTCAATACCGGATGAATGCAGGATTTCTCCTTTGGTACYAGATGAGCACATAGATGACCATTAGTACCAGAATAACGCAAATTTATGGTTCACTACCAGAATAATGTAGACCTCCTCCCATGGTACCGGATGAACGTAGAGTTTTKCCCATAGTACTGGATGAACACAATTATGCAATACCAGAACATAAAAGTACCAGAACAGAGCAGTACCAAAATAGAATGGTACCAGAATTTTGGAAATGACTATAAAAATCCCAGCACTGAACATGTTGATTTGGCCTCGCTGACGGAAGTTGCAAAAGAATATGAAGGTTTCAAGAACCACTCCCCCATGCCTAAGGTTTTGCATGGCCTCATGCAAACAATGTGAGATGCTAAAAATAGTTTCTCAGATGGTTGTGAACATCTGCTAAAAACAAACCAATAGAACTAATTAAAACAAGATTTTTATTCATGCTTAAAAACATAAAATTTTGGGAAAATGTCAAAAGTTGAATTATTAGCTATGAATAAAATAGTTTGGAATTAACATTTAGTTTCAACTTACATTAAAAAGATCACTTAATTAATCATCTTTGTGAAATAGTGGTCTTAAAATAGATAGGTAATGATAAAGCATGAATGCATCATTTTTAACATCTTAAAGAAAAAGAAGAAATTTGAAGAAATAGGTTATGAAGCACTCCCTTAAGTGTTATCTTTCATTGACAAGGATGCCTTCTCCGATTTTGAAATCCTTCAAGTATTATGTGTGCATTTGGAGGATGAATATATTCCCTTCTCAATATTCCAAACAAAATTATCATAACTTTTAAAAAGAAATCTACTATAGGAACAAAAGATCTTAAACTGATTGCTTTATTAGCTTTTTACATTCCCATTTATGAAAAGTATGAAAAATAGGTTGCATTGCAACATTTTTTTATTTATTTACTATCCTACTCTAATTGAACAAAAAAAATGTCCTTCAAATATAGTAATACTTCTAGTGAATCCATGTGCGTAACAGGGTTAGAAATATATCCATACTCAGGTTTGAAAGATAAATTTTAATACATACCGGAGTATGAAGGACCAACTATTTTGATGATGAGATCAAATAAAAATGAAAAGTAAAAGAGTAGTGTGACCTGACAACTAATTGGAACCATATTTCAATAGGATCAATATATTCTCGTTTCTCTTATTTGTTTAGGTCACACAACATGTCCTCCTTTTCCATGCTACGCAGATTATCTTCTTCAAGATGATTGGTATTTGGAGTACATACAAGATCTGTTGAGAGACATGCTAAGAACTCCTGAATCTTAGGTTCCAATGGTTTCTCTCCGTTGAATTATATCCATGATTCCTGAGTCTCTTCAACAAATTGACCATAGGAATCTGAAGGGACTTCTAAATCTTCTTGTGGAGAGACAACTAAATTATTGAATGTTGTCAATATATGTTCTTCCCGAGAGTCAGATATCCTAGCTACTGCTAGAATGTGAGAAATTTTCTGGAGGGACATTCTTCAAGCTCTTGATCATCCTTGAATTACTATGGTTGGTTGATGATCCATGTCTCACAACACAAATTAGTACTTGAGGGTTCTTACAACACCCCAAAAATTATTTATCATCAAATATCTAAATTTTAAAACTATTTGAAAATATAAAACATACCAAACTTGAAATCCTTACATTACTAGAACCCTGTTGTCACCAGGTTATTAGTTCACACAAGTTATCTCATCTTAAACAAAACTAAATTTTCATAAAAACACACTTGCATCAAAAGAAGAGAGGACAACCTAACTTTGGAGGAACCCCACTAAAGTGGATATGTGGGCTCTTCCCACACATCTACCATCTTCTCCCCACCCTTTGGTCATCCATAAAACCAATCCAAAACCATTAAAGCAATATGATAAAATACTACCTATTACCGTTTACAACTCCCCAGCAATGGTGCCAAAATGTTGGTGCAATTATTTGCATAATATATTACCAAACATACATTATCAATCAGGATTTGTAATCACTAGAGTTGATGCACTATATGCTCTGATAATAGATAGGTTCCTATGTTTGATGAGTATAACTCAATCAATAAAACCATCTAAAACCAATACTTTGTTTTCACACTTCAAAGATAACGCTCTTCAAACAATTCAGAAATTAGAAAGAAAAACTCATAAACAAGCATATGATCTAAAGTTCTTTCTTAGGTGGTGGACATGTTCATTGATGGCTCATGAAAGGAAAATATGAACTTTGATTCTATCTCCTAGCGCAACTAAACTAAAAACAATTAACACTTTGTTTTAGGATATCTAAATGCTTCACACAACTTCAAAATTAGAAGAGAAAAATGATAACAAAACTTTTCAAGAAAACAATGAATCAAAAGGTTCTTCCTTAGGTGAAAAGTATGTTCATTAGGGGCTCATGAAACGAAGAGATGAACTTAGATCTTGTTCCCTGTATCAATTGAAAATAGTAATCAACAATTCACTCTTAGACAAAAAGCAATCATAACTCTATTCACTCCAATCAAACCTGTGGGGTACAAAAAATAGTCAATATAATTGAGAGGCTTCATTATATGGTGCATGAAGGTGAGAGATGAAGTCTGATCTATTTCCTGTAACAACTCACTTCAAACTTGCAAGAAATTCTTATATAATTCTGCACACTCTTCAAAATCAATTGATTCATCACAAACATAAATTTAATACAATCTTACAATCTTGCAATTCTGGAAAATTACTTCATTTCTACATAGGAAACATAAGCCTTAATGAGATGATCCATTTTATGTCTTATGTAATGAGAATGATGGAATCCAAACTGTTCCTGTACTGCCACACTTTGCAATCAATTCTAATAGTGAAATAAAAAATGAAATCAAAACAACAAGTACAAAAAATAGAAATCTATACTAATAATTTACAATGAGATTACCAAGTTGGATCGGTGGCCCTTGCCGATGCCAACATGGAAGATTTTAAATCAGTAGATGCTAAATTCTAAGAGACACACAGGATCATTGAATTCAAACTTCCATTGATATTCAACAAATAAATTTACAAAAAGATTTGGTTCAAAAATCCAATTTGTAGCATACTAATTCCTCTCCTTTGGCTTAGAGCCATCACTCAATTTATATGATTTTTACATTACAAATTTGGATCTAGACAATCCAATCCAAATCAAAACCATTTTCATCAATGGAGGCCGAGTACAACCATTTATCTAATCAAATAAATGC
Organism: Picea mariana; assembly: GCA_032191745.1. Taxonomy (NCBI): domain Eukaryota; kingdom Viridiplantae; phylum Streptophyta; class Pinopsida; order Pinales; family Pinaceae; genus Picea; species Picea mariana. Next base: position 12,073 of record JASDQU010260443.1, read on the forward strand.
ATTTCCCATGAATATGGGCATGTTCTTAGAATTTATGGAAAATTGGCAAAGATTTAGGATGAATCATTCCCCCTGAGATGGAAGTCCACACGTGTGATATATGGATACTGTGGCACACGTTTCCACATGAAAACACATTTCTGGAAAAAACCCATGTCCCCAAATTTTGATATTTAGCGTTATCTTCCCGAAAATCGAGTTGACAATCCAGTACCAGAATGTTGGTACCGGAATCCTGTAGATAGGGTTTTAGTACCGGATTAGCATAGTCATAGCCATGAGTACCAGATTAGGCACACAAATTGGTACCAGAATAGCGTAGAGTGTGCTAGTACTAGATTAGGCACCCAAGAAGTACCGGATCAATGCTACTTAATATTCAAACGATTAGGATCATAAAAAATCATGCATTTAATCGAATTAACTCAAGAAAACCTAAAAAAATCATGCCTTAATCATACGTTACCTCTCTATGCATATGGACAAGGTCATCAAGTATATTTGTGGAGGAATCAGTCAAGTATATACTCATAACATAGGTAGAATAGGCTCAGATAGAGGGTAATATAGGGCATTAGAAGTTTCAAAATGGAGACTCAACAATAGTGTAGAAAACCTCCAATTCATAGTAGCAGATATCATATATGTTGTTTTCTTTGATTGTACCAGTACCCATATGACTTCTATGATCATGGAAGATTAGATTATACTCCATTTTATATAGATATCTTCAGTTGATTTTGAGACTGGACTCCATTGTTTCTTGTTCATGACTATGAAAACCTATGGCATGTGTCCACATTTTATTTCCTATACATGGCCATGAACAACTATTTTATATATATCCACATCGATTTGCAGTGTAATTCAGTTTGGAAACCATGTGTACAGAGTCAAGATGAAGTGTAATATTCTCATGAGTAAATATTTTTTCGATTTGGGTCCTCATTACTCCACTTTTGGGATTTATAATGTATTTCAACAATCACATTTTCTTCTCTGACCTCACACATTAGGGGCCATCTATTATAGAATTTTTTTCCACACTCCATGCATATTTCTTTGATGGCCTTCCATTTCCCTTTGCAGAATTAAATTCCCCTTTTGTTCACTACAAATATAAAAATACATATATTTGTCCATATACACGACCTACAATTGAAAAAATCACATATACACAGGTTGCTCAATTACAACCTGCGTAGATCGGGTTTTGTGCTCAAAAATTAAAAATATGTCGAGTTTCCATGCCATGTCACGCGATCCATGATCCTTAACCTTCTATATACTATAAACGCTTCATCCCAACCCTTCCATTCATTTGGAGGCTACAAATTAAGCCATATAAAAGCCTTTACACACACATCATTGAGATAAAAGACACTATGGAGAAATTTCACTTCGTATTGAGTCTGCATCCCTTTGTCCTTGAAAGTATGAACTCTTTCTGTTCAACCCCAAAGCTCTTCCTATCTTGAGATGGAGAACCTCATTGACTCCTACTATGTGTGAGATTTCCTTTTTGGAGGATTGAAGTGGTGAAGGCCCATCTGGAGGGACTTAGTTTCTTGATTCTGATATGTGTTGTTGTTACAAAAGTTTGTCACCTATGTACTTCTATTAATTGCATTAATAGAAATACTCTTTTTTGGTCCAATTATATGTTTCAAATATTTACATTACTTTCCATGGGAATATTTGTTATACATCTTAATGGATTATGCTATTTTATGTTCTAACTTTCTATAGAATTTCTATATGCTTACATATCTTGATTGTTGAGGACAATTTGTAGGCATCAAGATTATGGTCACGAGCTTAGCCGAAGTCTTCTTCAGATGTCCAGATGAGGTATGCACTTAGCCTTCTCTTTTTACCATTTTTTTAATCTAATATACTTGAGTTTAGAGTTGATTTATGGGTGTCATTTCATGTGTTGTGGTTTACCCCTTGCCATAGATATTTTCCTCGTAACAAACTGTTGAGCCCTAGAAGCTACCTAAAACCTTGAGAGGTTGGGTGTGGTGGTTTAAATAACCATGTTTGTCCCTGGATGCCTAGAATATTTATACTTTGGATAAGGATTGGGTTCCCCCATTTCAAAATATCAAGGCCTTGAGATCCATACCTAAAGCTCAAAACCTTTTGAGGGCACTAATATCCTTGCTTATAGGCTAATGTAATCCTTCATAAGTCATCCATGGTGGTTCAAGGAATTGTTCATGGATTTGGATGCCTCAAAACTTTCTTTAGGACCTAATGCATGGAATTATTCCCTAGATTGTTTCCATGGCCCTGAGACACATACTTACTACTCAAAACCACCTAGTCGTACTGACATCACCATTCATGTGCCAAAGATACCTTCAAGAGGATATGTTTSGTTGTTCGAGGCATCATTCTTAGCCCTAGATGGATAAAATATTATTTTRTAGACTAAAGTTTATGTTTCCTCCCTTGACAATGTTAAGGGCCCCAAKACCCATCCATTGTGCTCAAAATTTCTAATGGTACCTATATACCTAGTTAAAGGAAAATGATGYCCTTGAGAGGTCATTTGTGGTGGTTCAAGGTGTCATTCTTGGCCCTAGAATCCTAGAAGCTTCTTTTATGGCATAACTCTTAGGTTTGTTTCCCTAACCATATACGATKTCCAAAGACTCATAYTTAATGTTCAAAAACTCAAAATGATGAATATCCCCATTTGGAGACCAAGAATACCGTGGAAAGGTCTTTTGTGGTGGTTCAACTTGTCGTTGTTGGCCCTAGATTCCTAAAATATTCCTTTAGGACCTAAGGCTCAACTTTTTTGTCTTGATCATGCCCAAGTACCCACCTAGTGCTCAAAATATCCTAATTATTCCCATATCCCCAATTGAAGGCCAAAGATTCCCTCGAGAGATCATCTATAACAATTTGACATGTCATTCTTGACCCTTGAGCCTGACAAGCTGCTTAAAGCCTTGAGAGGAAGGGTTTTTTGGTTTAAGGAATAATGTTTGGCCTTATATCCATGGAAGATTTTTACTTGAACTAAGGATTTGGTTTCCCCCATCAACCATATCAAGGATTTAAGCCCAATTGCACCTTAGATTCACCTCAATGTGCCCTATATTGTTTCTCTAGATGTGGACCATAATGTGAGAAAAATATGTGCCTTATTGTATCGTGATGAGCCAAAATTCTAGTTGTATTTTCTCTCATGTATTGTACTAGACCATGCTTATATGTTTTATGTATTGTTGGGGGTCCTACACAGTATCTATAGGCCCCATGTAGTTGACAATGGCCCATGTTTTTAGTCCCCATTTCAAGATAGGATTTGTTTTTATGGCTACGATCAACTTCCCCTTGATGTTAGTAACTCGTCATCATGTTAGATATTTATGATCTGGGTTGGTGTGAAACCATATTGGGGTGGATATACTTGTCCACATGATCTAGGGGAACCACCAGTCTCTCTTACCCCTTTGTATATGATGTAAAAGTGTTTCTCTTTGTAAAAGTTGTCACACCTATGTATATAACACTTATTTTATGCCTAAGAATAGATCCTTGTCCTATGTATTCATAAAATTTTGGCCATATACTATCAAACATGATTTTCCAGATGATCTAGGTGGATATAGGTGGCCACATGCCTATTCCACTAGCTCAAAATACAATTTTTCACCTTGGAATTTTTTTCTATATTTTTTTCGGGTCCCAAACTTTCTTTGTTGTTTTGAGGCCCTAAATGCCATTTTTTTTTATGTTTGGGGGCACAGGATATA
>JASDQU010260447.1:4469-15676 GCA_032191745.1 Picea mariana
AACGGGCTATCATATGCCTAAAATGGAGATCGTATGCAAAAGTTACGACCCCAAGAAGTTAATGTACTAACTTACCCAAACGGGGGCCCACATGACTTTTGGCGCTTCATATTCTAGAGTTAGGTTTTTGGATGTCTAGGGTTTTGGAACCTGTTTATTGTAAAATACCTTCAGAGTCTCATTATAATCATCTTCTTGCGAATGAGCGTAGTCGTCACATCTCTTCTCAGAGATAAGACACCACCATTCCAGTCAGCTTGTTTTCATTGCATTTTACAGTTTTAGCTTATTTCATTATTGAATAGAAAACCATTTTTACTGTATCTCTATTATTTTGTGTTAAGAATCTGTTAATAATCTATATTCATTTTGTTCTTCTCATAAAATCCGGATCAACTCTTCTGTATTCTTTCCTATGCATTTAAATCACTCTCATATCATTTTTATCAACTTTTAGTTTATGAATATGGATAAAGTGCATGTATTTTTCAAGAGATTTTTTTTCAATCCAATGCAATGAAACACTTTATATTACTTTGTAGGTTTAAAGGAACAATCGAGGTGACATTGGGGAGTAAAGAAACTTGTCATTTTCAAGACAAAATTGAAAGAGAAGAAGAAAAATCAAATTACATAATTCAATCAAGTGAATATGAAATAAAAGTTGATCCATACAAAGGACCATTAAAAGACAAATTGGGAGGTTGGAGAGCTTAAAGCCACTATTGAGAAAAATAAATTCTTTACATTCAACCTTTCGATGCAAAGTTTCAAGTACAAAAGGATAAATTCATGAATCGAGACATCAAGTCACTAAAGGACAAATTGAGAGCTATGAAGGGTTGTTCTCATCCTAAGTGTGAAGAAAATCAAATACATGCTCAAAACTCCCTCAAAGATTTGTCCAACATAAGAAGAATGAAGACTAAAAAGAGAAAATATCATATTTTCTTACTGTAAAAGAATATCCTCTCATTCAATTTTCAAGTGAGGGAAAATTGTAAAATACATTAGTTAAATAAACTTGAAGGCCAAGAGCCATAGATTAAAAAATTCAAAATTAGAGAAGAAGAAATCCAAAGGCTATTTAATTTTTTTTTATAAAAGAGGCATTTCCACCTTTTGTCCCTCTTTTTGCATTATAATTTATCTATGTGAAATAGAAGGGAATTGTCAGCATGTAATTATACTCTTGTGAAATTCTGGATTGGTTTTAAGTTGTCATCACCATTCTTCAACTTCTTCGTGCTTGTGAATTTTGACATAGAATATCATGGATGTTGTGACAAATGGACATTCACTTTAATAACTATATTTACACTCACTTATCTTATGATATTCTAACTCTTTGCATGTGACTCTAGGGAAACATAAGTTATCTTCAGTTTCTCAAAGTAAGGTTGGAAATAATATGGAGTGGTAGAGGTAAGCTATCTTCCATTCTTTTAAATGTATTTTCTTGATTTATGTTCAACACTTTTGATATAAATAACATCCTTTCACCAGTAATTGTAGCTATCTTTGTGCATGCATGAAACAACCTACTTGGTTAATACAAAGTCGTGATGATTGTAAGATATATTCACCATTCACCTCTTCCTTGGTTATCTAGTTGGATTAGGTATTGACCTTATAGGTGAGCTATCTCTCATGCTCTCCATACCTATCATATGTTTCATATCAAATAGTGTTAGGGTCCTACCTTAACCCCCTTATTTATATACTTTATTAATGTATGATGCCACCTTCCTTGAATAAGGCCCATTAAACAGTTAGTTAATAATCACTCAATATAATAAATGGTCCTTTTTAGTAATAAAACCCAAATTAGTTGGTTGGCCCTCATTATAAGGGGCTCATAGGAAGTTAAGATCCTCTATGGATAGATATATTTTGAGTAGAAGGTTATGTATTGTTTTGTCAATAATTTTTTTTGTTTTTGGAGCATTGATCTTGGAGGTTTCCCCCTTGAAGATGCAAGTGAACATAGCTCTCTATTCTTATCTCTCTAAATTTTTGGGTTAAGTACACTATAAGTGGTATCAAAACTCTTTCTTGGGCATAACATGGGAGACGTTTTAGGCACAAAGTGAAAGAAACTTTTTCTCTTCTTTCAAGATTTTGACAAAAAAAGGAGAATGACAACATTCAGGTTGATTTTTGAAACTTTTTGTGCAAAATTTGACAAATCCAGCCCAAGAATTGAACTTATCTCAAAAAAATACTCAATTAAAAAAAAACTTCCAAAACAAAGTCTATAAAGTAGAGATATCGTTGATTCAAAATATGCAATTTTTAGGGTTTTTCCAGGGACAACTGTGAATTTCACAGATTGGATATATTTTGACATAGTTCATAGATTTCAGTCAAACAAGTTCAATTAGATCCAGAAACGCTGTGACATCTAAGAATTGGAGTCATAATAGCCAATCATATAAGTATAACTGAAGTTGTGATCATTTTACATTTTTGGCCTCAAGCCCTACCTTGCACAAGTTATTTTTTAGTGATTCTAAGATATTTTTCTCATGTTAACAAGCTCATAATTTTTATTTTTTTATAGAGACGTGTTCCAATGTCTTTAAATAACATAGTGATCTATTGTTCAATAGGTAAAACTATAGTAGGGGAAGAATACATGTAGGAAATACAAGTGGAATCACATTGTTGGAAACCCTTGTAACCCCTATTGGTACCCGTTCAAGTAGTACTACATCAGACAATAACTATATATAGAATATCACTTCCAAAAACCCTTGGGTATATAGGGAATCCCCTAGGGCCTAGGTACACCTGAAACCAACCTTAGATAAACCAATCAAGTGTCTTATTGGTATAGTACACCGAAAACAATACTCAAGAAGATATGACTCTCTAGTACTTGGGTAGTCAAGTAATACAACTAAGGGAACAACTGAGCCTCTTTAGTTAGTTCCCTAATATATTGGAATGAGCACTTTTGTTGGACCCTACATGCATATCATAGAGTTATAGCACCTGCCACTCCCTTGTTCCCAAGACCCATTAACTAGTTTCAGTGAGCTTACCCATTAAGGGTAATTATAAACCCCCTCATGCTTCTTCAGACAACATGAACACTCGCTCTACTACAAGCAATTTTGAGAATGCGAAAGAACAAATTAAGAAAATTCAAGATGAAATAAATGGTTTCAATGGGACGCTAGATAAAAATTTGGATGAGAAGTTCAATGAATTCCAAAAGATGTCAATGGATATGAAAAATCAGGGCATACCAAAAGAAAACTAGTGGAATCCATAGTACATTGAGCCACACCAGGAATATGCTTCTCACTTAGGACTATTTAACCACCCACAACCCTCATCGAGCATGCACAAAAATAGATCGATGGATGATAACATATGGCAGCATTCTCCTAATGTGTACCTAGACAATTTTGATGTTTCTGACCCATCTCGATGGGTCACCCAGATGGAACATTACTTCAACCTTAAGGGAATTAATGATGACATGATGGAACTCAAGGTGGAGGTCTTGTATTTAGATCTGAAATGATGGAAATGGTGGGAATGGCTTAAAAATCATATGCAGGATATATCACTTGGAGTCGGTTTCTTAAATTTTTCTATGCATATTTCGAGAAAGATATTCACTATTTGGGGAGGATTGCCAAGTTACACCAAGCAGGCTCAATCACAGGTTTTGTGGCATCCTTTGAACAATTAACTATCCATACAAATAATTTAACACATTATTTCTATAAATAAAGTTTCATTAGTGGCCTCGAGGAGGATATTCAAACACAAGTTAGAATGTAACATCCTACTACATGGTTGGAAACGATGCAGAGGGCCCTATAAGTGGATTCAATGATCACTACACAAACAAAAAAACAAACTTCATTCCCAACACTACTCCTTCCCAAGGTACTTCCCCGAGAACAACTCCTACTCATCCCTTGAAAGTGCAAAGGTTGTCTCCAACATAAATGGTAGATCACAAAAGACGAGGACTATGTTATAATTGTGATGAAAAATATGCTCTAGGTCATCAGTGTAAATAACATAAATTGTTCCTAATTGATATGACCACTCAAGCCCCGATCAAAGACACAAATATTGTAGAGACACCATAGTTACAAGTTGAAGACACCAACACTCAAACTCAGGAAAATATCAAACTTCCATTCTCTCATGAAGAACCACTTATCTCCTTGCATGCATTATGAGGCATTTCAACTCCACAAACCTTGAAACTCACAGGTTATCTCAAGCACTAGAAATTCATCATCCTAGTTGATAGTGGTAGTACTCACAATTTAATTCACAAGAGAGTAAAAAAAGAAACCCGTTTTTTTGTACACCCGGTGCCCAACTTTCAAATCATGATCGCCAATAGACGTATGATGAAATGTGGGGGAAGATGTGAAAATGTTAGACTTTAGATGGGAGACTATCAACTCAAAACCCATCTATTTTCCATTCATATGGGTGGGTGTGATATAGTATTGGGGAAGAATGGCTACACACATTGGGACCAGTAACCATGGATTTCGAAGAACTGTGTATAAGTTTCACTCAAGAGGGTCATGTACACACCCTTGGAGAGCTTCATGCAATCTCTCCTGAAATAGTTTGATTTCATCATATGGATAAGTCATTAAAGAAGTGCCACTCTGGAATTATTTCCCAACTTGATGCCATACATGTTATGGATAACCCAACACAAGAAATCCACCCAAAATTGTAGCTAGTCCTTGACAAACATTATTAGGTATTTAAGACACCAAAGGGTTTACCCTGTTCCTAAGGAGAGCATGACAATGGAATTCCTCTTATTCTGGGAATTCAACCACCAAATGTACATCCTTATGCCACCCTTTTGCACAAAATAATGAAATAAAAAATATCATTCATGAGTTGTTGGAGGTAGGGGTCATATGTCCCAGTACAAGCCCTTATTCATCACTAGTAATCCTGGTATTAAATAAGGAAGGCACTTGGAGAATGTGTCCTAATTTTTGGGCTCTTAATAAGTTGAAAATCAAGGACAAATTTCTCATCCCTATTATTGATGATCTCCTTAATGAACTTCATGGAGCAATTTTTTTCACTAATCTTGATCTAAGTTCAGGATACCACCAAATTAGGATGAAAGAGATAAACATCCCGAAGACAACCTTCATAATACATGAAGGCCATTATGATTTTATAGTGATGCATTTTGGACTTTGCAATGTTCCTTCCACTTTCCAAAGTCTCGTCAACAATATTTTCAAACCCTTCCTATGCAATTTTGTGCTAGTATTCTTCGATGATATCTTGATTTACAATAAAACATAGGAATCACACATCGATCATGTTGATAAGTCCTTGCAATTCTTGAGATACAACCAATTATTTTTGAAGTGCTCCAAATGTGTTTTTGGGGGCTCCTAAGGTTGAATATTTTTCTCACATTGTAAGTCAAGAGGGAGTATGAGTTGATCCCAAGGAAGTGGTAGCTATGCAAGAGTGTCCCCATCCAAAAACACTAAAGAAAATGAGGGGATTCTTAGGACTTATAGGCTACTACAGGAAATTTGTGAAAAAATATAGAAAAGGTGCAGATCCCCTAAATTCACTCCTTAAAAGGAATGCATTTGTTTGGAGTGAGGTAGATACATAGGCATTCATTGATTTAAAGGATTACATGTGCACCACTCCATTATCAAAAAAACTTGACTTTAATAAGACTTGTGTCTTGCAATGTGATGCTTCAGGGAGAGGTGTTGAAGCAATATTAATGCAAAAAGGACACCCCTTGGAATTCACTAGTAAACAATTGTGTGACCACAACTTGGGAAAACCCACATATGAGAAGGAAATGATGGATGTCCTTCATGTAGTGGAAAATTGGTTCATATATATCATAGGGAGGAATTTCCAAATCAAGATTGACCATCATAGTCTAAATTACTTGCTTGAACAATGGTTGTCTTCACCAGAGAAACATAAATGGGTCACCAAGATGTTAGGGGTAAGATTATGAGATCATATATAAGAAGGGTAAATAAAATGTTGTGGTTGATGTTTTATCCAAACAATTTGAGGAGGATGGGTCACTCTTTTCCTTATCATTACCAAGTCTAGGATGGATCGAGGAGGCTAGAAAGTAATGGATAGAAAATAGTACTTTAAGGAAACTCATACAACGACTTCAGGTAGATCCCACCCCACCTAAAAGTTATACATGGAAACAAGATACATTGCAATATAAAGGGTACATTGTTCTAGAAAAACATTTGGCCCTAAAATAACAAGTCTTAAAGGATATGCATTCATCACCAATAGTTTGTCACTCTATATTTCATAAAACCTATGAAAGAACTAAGCATTCATTCTTCTAGGATGGCATGAAAACAGATATCCAAGACTTTGTAGCATCTTGTGACACCCACCAAAGAAACAAGAGAGAGAGAGTGAAGATACTAGGGGCATTGCGACCATTACCAATCCCAACATAGATTTAGATATACATTTTCATGGATTTTATCATGGTACTCCCAAAAGCAGGAAACAAATTAGTCATCATGTTGGTTGTTTACTATCTTTCAAAAGATGCTCATTTTTGTGCACTAGCTTATCCTGTCACTCCTTCCTTAATGGCCTAAGCCTTCATGGATCATATATGTAAGCTACAAGTTATTCCCACTTCCATTGTCTTGGATTGGGACCCGACATTCACTAGAAAATTTTGGTAGGAACTATTTTAAACTTCAAGGTACACAATTGAATATGAGCACTGCATATCATCCGCAAATTGATGGTCAAACATAAGTGGTCAATAAGTTCCAAGAAACTTATTTGATATGTTTTTCTTCCAAAAATCCACACCAATGGGCACAATGGCTTCCCCTTGTCGAATGGTGGTATGAAACCACTTATCACGAAGCTACCAAAATGACAACATCTAAAGTTTTTTATGGTCAAAAACCCCTATCTGTATCATCCTATGTACTAGGAACCTCCAAGGTTCATGTCGTAAATAGAATGATTCACACCGGAGAATCCATTATCTACATCCTCAAGGACAACTTGTTTACGGTGAAAAATAAAATGAAACAACAAGGTGATCAACATAGATCTAAATGTTCTTTTAACGAAGGGGGTCAAGTGTTTCTTCACCTGCAACCTAAAGACATCACTCAAAAATAAATATCCCTAGAATATAGCTCCCAAGTTTTGTTGTCCTTATTAGATCATAAAATGCATTGTTCAAGTCACCTACAAGTTGGATTTTCCAATCCACTCTAAGATTCATCCAGTATTTCATTTTTCATGGATCAAATTGCAAAGTGAAAACCAACTTACCAGAACTTGATGAAGAAGGTTCCATTTGGCTCTAGCCAGAAGTAGTATTGGATACCAGAGAGCACCAATTGTGCCAATGCATGATCAAGGAAGTATTGATCCAGTGGAAAGATATGGAACCAGAAGATGCCACATGGGAACTGGAAACTATTCTACTACAATTTCCTCTTCTTCATCCTTGAGGAAAATGTTTCTTTTGAAGGAGGAGGGAATGTTAGGGTCCTACTTTAACCCTCTTATTTAGATACTTTATTAGCCTATGAGGCCACCTTCCTTGAATAAGGCCCATTAAATAGTTATTTAATAGTCCCTCATTGTAATAAAGAGTCCATTTTAGTAATAAGACCCAAATTAGTTGGTTGGCCTTCATTATAAAGGGCTCATAGGTAGTTAATATCCTTTATGAATAGCTATATATTGAGTAGATAGTTTTTTTTTTTTTCAAGAATTATTATTGTATTTAGAGAACTTCTCTTGGAGGTTTCCCCGTTGAAGAGGTAGGTGAACATAGCTATCTATTCTTATCTCTATTTTTCCTTGTGTTCTAGGGTTTTTCACTACATTTCATGTGATTTCTCTAAAGTTTTGGGTTATGTACACTACAAATCGGTTCCTTTTAGTGTGTTCTCCTATAGAGGATAGGATAGATGGTTAGATAGGTTAAATATAAATATATTAAATTGCATATTACATGTTGCATGTTGCATGTTGTATGTACATCTTAGTTACACCACCCATAAATGCATTTATAAACTATGGTTGAACCAAGATTAATCGATAAACACATGCTTAAACGAAGAACCAGTAAATCCAACTATATCCAGAGGGTTCACCATATCAAAGAAAGAAGGTTAATTGGACCCTTTTGTGAGGTGAACCTATCTTGGTGAGTCATATCATTTTTCCATATCAACATGGTGTAGCTAAAAGAATTGTCACAAAAAGGTGTCCCATTTTTATGTTCTACAACCTACGAGGAATGATTTTCCAAGTTAAAAATGCATGGTTATAACTCCCATTTAGTTTTTCTTGAGTAGGTGAATGTTTTCCACATCCATGTGGATGTGTCTAGCATTGCATTGGGGAATGTGTTGGAACGATGAGGGAAAGGAACACTAGACCTCCCTATATACTTGATTGACTCAATGTTGTCCCATGTGGAACATAATTACACAAATATAGAATGTGAAAGCTTGGCCATGTTGTACAAATTATAGAAATTCTAACATTATATTCTAGGTTGATCCTTCAAGTTCTTCATTTATCACTCGATACTAAAGTTTTTGGTTAATAAGTTGTGCTTGGACAGATGTATTTATTGATGGCTACTCCTATTTTGGGAGTTTGACTTTGAAGTGGTGGTTAAGAAAAGTAAATAAAAAGTTGGCCCCAATCTTATGTGAAGGATCCACAATGGGGAGAACTCTATAATAATTGATGAATTATCCAATGCCACTCTCTTTCATGTGGAAATAATCCCTAACTCATCACCAATATCATTGAATTCCTCAACTCTATATTGGTTCCAAAAGAATATGATCAACAACAATGTCAATTGTTGATTGTTTGGGTTATGATCTATCAATTAATTGCAAGGAATGTATACAAGATAGTGATTGATGTGCTTCTCTCTAGGTTTGTATTGGATCATGAATGATAATTAGTTCTCTCTAAATCCCTCGATGGACAAAGTGATGTACATTGTGGTGGAAAGGTCATGACCTAGAAGGTACCATAGGTAGGAATATAATTTCCAACACTATTTGAAAATGTCATCAATTATGCTAATAAATGTGATGTATGTCGATGCATGGGAAGAAATTCTAACCAAGATGAGATGCTACTACAAACCATTTTGGCCAAGGAGTCATTTCAATGCTAGGTAGTTGTCTTCCTTGGCCCAATTAATCCACCAACATTTTACTCAAGGGACAAACATATCATCATGTCAATAGACTATTTGACTCACTTGGTAGAGGCTACACTAACCAAGAATTGCTTCATGGAGACTATTGCATGATTTATGTTTGAAAAAATATGACAAGGTTTAGGTGCCCGCGTAGATTGACTAGGAACTAGGGATAACCTTTTATCAGAGGCATCATTGTTGTGTTGGTTAAGTAATTCATGATCCACCATCATAAGGCAATGCCATATCATTCTTAAGCCAATGACATAGTGGAATATTTTAATAAGATTCTAGAGTATTAGTTGGAACCATAATAGAGAACACATATCACTAGAGAAGGTGCAATTCAACTAGATCGATAGGATGGCTAACAAAAGAAGAGATGGATGAATATCACATGCTTGAAGCCCTATGTTGTTCCAACACTAGATGACCCACCCTAAGTTATTTGGGAGGAGTGTTCGACAACACAGGTATTCCAACAGAGGATGAACACCTTCAGTAACCACTCACATAACCAGATCAAAGATCAATACACTGACGTTGTCACGTGGTAAAACCCCTATGGGGAAACATCCACTTCGCCAACCAACATGGCCACTTGGAGCGGTTTATTAATGCAAAATAAAAAGATTACAAAGAGATTTTCTCACAATAGATCATTGGAAAATGGCCCTCCATGCTTTTTAAACAGAGATCATGGACCAATTGGGTGATAAGACACGAATCAATGGTCGTTAAGATCGAGGAGAATATGAACCATCAGATCACTCTATGTCGAGAACATATTGTGACCACCAGATTTCCTAACTACAAATCCATACTAATGCATACTAAAGAAACATACTAAGAAACACAATTTTACCTAATGACACATTAGACCAAGTAGATCTTAACTAACTCTTAAGTGTCTAAATATCCTAACATCCCCCCTTAAGAACAACTTGGGATAGGATTGAAGGATTTACAATAGTGACACAATAGGAGAAGGAAGGAGGTATTAGAGCCTATCCCCCCTTAATGACAACTTCCTGAACGCCTAACATAGATCGAAGTTCGGAAAACTTCGCTTCTGTAAGAGACTTTGTGAAAATGTCTGCAACTTGATCTTTTGTAGGGAAAAAGAGCACTTCAATAACTTGATCATGAAAGAGATTTTTGATGAAGTGCATGTGTTTCTCGATGTGCTTGTTGCGCTGATGTTGAATTGGGTCTTTGGTGAGCTTGATGGAACTCTAATTGTAACACTAAAGGTTGGTCGGATGTTGCTGCTGAAATCCAAACTCTGAAAGGATCTGTCGAAGCCACAAGGCTTCCTGACTTGCATTTACCACTGCTCGGTACTCTGCTTCTACTGAAGAAAGTGCAATAGCCTGTTGTTTCTTACAGGCCCAATTGGCAGGTTCTAAACCAAGGCTGAAAACATAACCTGCATTAGACTTATGATCATCAAGGTCGCTGGCCCAATCTAAATCAGTGAAACCAACCAATAAAGGAGTACCCCCTTAATTGTAATGTATCCCAAACTGAAATGTACCACGGACATAGCGAAGTATCCTCTTAGCTTCTTTCCAATGGATTTCATGGGGTGTTTGCATACCGGTCAACGAGACCAACAATAAAGGAAATATTAGGATGAGTATGAGTCAAGTATAAGAGGCTACCAACTAACTGAGGGTATAGGGTGGCATCAACTTCGAGAGAAGCACAGGTGGAAGTAATCTTGACTACAGACTGGAAGGCAGAAAGGGATAGTTTACAATCGTCCATGTGAAATCGACGAAGAAGATCACAAGCATACTTAGACTAGGAAAGAAAAATTCCTTCATTGGTTTGCAAAACATGGAGGCCAAGGAAATATTGCAAAAATCCTAAGTTTGTCATTTCAAATTTCTTCTTAAGGTTGGTTTTCACATGGTTTAAAAATTTTGAGTCACTACCAGTAAGGATAAGGTCATCAACATAA
>JASDQU010260449.1:0-15712 GCA_032191745.1 Picea mariana
CACAGTTGAGCGCCTTTCAACCTCAAATCAGGAATGTAGGGCAGGGCTTCCTTCCATCCCACCCATCCTTCCTTCCATCAATCCATCTCCCGGTGGTCGAGCCTACTTGCGCACCCTTAATCAATATATCCTTTGTGGGGGAAGGAAGAGTTTGTTTCTCCACCTATCTTCTGTTTTATTCAAGTCCAACTCAGCATCTTCCAGAGGTCAATTTTGATTATATGTCAGCAGGCACAAAGGAAGAAAATAGTAAATATGACCGGCCTAGGTGCCTTGTCAGATTCAAGACCCAAAAGAGTTGTTAAGACCTCATCTTCCTCGATATCCTTACCAAGTTCCAGATTGTCTATTGCCATAAATAAGAAGGAAATATCTTTCACATTGCATCAGTGGCATTCACATCAACTTATTTATCTTCCATATATAGCTCTTTGAAATGATTAAAAGCCTCCTTGCCCTCTTCACCCTTATGGGTGAGCAATAAATAACCTATTGGCGAGTAAGCCATCCTCCTTCTCTATATCTTCAAATATTTCTCTAAGTGTCTTGTCCTCCTTATGACTCTATGAGACATTGTTTCAGAGTTGTCTAGCCTTGGATTGTTTATGAAAGAAGGAGGTGTTTCTGTTTCCAAATTTAAACCACAAGCTCCGAGAATTTCTCCTCCAATTCTATTCCTCCTTTTTATATGCCTGGTGCAACTTCCAAGGCATATTTTTGTATTCATATACCTACATGTTGTTGCATTACTTCCTATTGTTTTAATCGCTCCTGAAGATATGCTAACTGCTGATGCACTATTTTTCTTTCTACCGCCAGGTCAAGGTAATGCTTTCTCTTTTTCCCACTCTTTGAGAGCTATCCCTTTTGGTGGCTTTTAGTTTTTACTCCCAAATAAAGCAGGGCGAACCTTCCACTTTCATTTTCTAGACTTCCTCTATCAATTCTAATGCCAATCGATCTTGAAGCCAAAGATGATTGAATCTGAAGGGAAGAGGTCCATGATTTATACCTTTCTGCATTGTGAGTGATATTGGCCTATGATCTGACACTATTGAAGCTATGATGTTGGATGAGATGTATAATCCTTCCACCAAAAAAACACTGTGAACCAAGAATATTTCCAACCTTGTTGCAATATGTCCGGCCCCAATATCATATTTGTTGTGTACTTGCCCTTCATGGGTTTTATGTAAACCAGATCCCAATCCATAATGAGATCCTCTACTTTCTCTCTAACATGACTTCCACCCTTTTTCCCCCTGAGCCAGGACTTGATTGAAATCACCTGCTATGATGGTGCTTTCAACATAGATAGAGTCCTGAAAAGAAAAAAGAGATTTCCAACAATATTTCTTTTCTTTGTACAATGTAGGGGCACATATGCTAAAAAATCGAAAATGCTTACCAGTTATTTTACATACCAGTTCTGTGTATATCCAGTGCTGACTGTTATGAATCTAGACTGTGTCATAGAAAGAGCTATGCCAAAGTGTACAAAGGCCACTTGAGTCTCCTCTGGAGATGATGGCTACTTCCATACTTCCTTTCCATTTTTTAGAGCTTGCTTCCATCATCTCCCCCTAGATTTATCTATTCCACATTCTTGGGAAATAAAAAAGGAGCTTATTATTTATCTTAGGAGGAGTCCCCTTCCTGTGTTCTGACATTCCAAGGCAGGAATTTGGTGATGGACCCCTGTTGATGGTAACCTTTCCTCTGCTCTATCTCCTTCCAAGTGTCCATGTCTGTGTCTTCATTCCAATCAGAATCTGAATTGGAGAGGAGGAGAGGGGGGATTTCAACATAGATAGAGTCTTGAAAAGAAAAAAGATATTTCCAACAATATTGATTTTCTCTGTAGAATGTAGGGGCGCATATGCTAAAAAATTGAAAATGCTTACCAGCTATTTTACACGCCAGTTTTGTGTAGATCTAGTGTTGATTGTTACGAATCTAGACCGTGTCATAGAAAGAGCTATGCCAAAGTGTACAAAGGCCACCTGAGGCTCCTCTGGAGCTGATGGCTACTTCCATACTTCCTTTCCAGTTTTTAGAGCTTGCTTCCATCATCTCCCCCTAGATTTATCTATTGCACATCCTTGGGAAATAAAAAAGGAGCTTATAATTTTTCATAGGAGGAGCCCCCTTCCTGTGTTCTGACATTCCAAGGAAGGAATTTGGTGATGACCCCCTATTGATGGTAACCTTTCCTCTGCTTTATCTCCTTCCAAGTGTCCATGTCTGTGTCTTCATTCCAATCAGAATCTGAAATGGAGAGGAGGAGAGGGGGGATTTCAACATAGATAGAGTCTTGAAAAGAAAAAAGAGATTGCCAACAATATTTCTTTTCTCTCTATAATGTAGGGGCATATATGCTAAAAAATTGAAAATGCTTACTGGTTATTTTGCATACCAGTTTTGTGTAGATCCAGTGATGATTGTTACGAATCTAGAATGCATCATAGAAAGAGTTATGCCAAATTGTACAAATTCCACCTGAGGCTCCTCTGGAGATGATGGCTACTTCCATACTTCCTTTCTAGTTTTTAGAGCTTGCTTTCATCATCTCCCCCTGGATTTATCTATTGTACATCCTTGGGCAATCAAAAAGGAGCTTATTATTTGTCTTAGGAGGAGTCCCCTTCCCATGTTCTGACATTTCAAGGCAGGAATTTGGTGATGTCCCCCTGCCGATGTTAACCTTTCGTCTACTCTATCTCCTTCCAAGTGTCCCTGTTTGTGTCTTCATTCCAATCAGAATCTGAAATGGAGAGGAGCAGAGGGGGGATTTCAACATAGATAGAGTCTTGAAAAGAAAAAAGAGATTGCCAACAATATTGCTTTTCTCTATACAATGTAGGGGTGTATATGCTAAAAAATTGAAAATTCTTACCAGTTATGTGTAGATCCAGTGCTGATTGTTACGAATCTAGACTGCGTCATAGAAAGAGATATGCCAAAGTGTACAAAGGCCACCTGAGGCTCCTCTGGAGCTGATGACTCTTTCCATACTTCCTTTCCAATTTTTAGAGCTTGCTTCCATCATCTCCCCTTGGCTTTATCTATTGTAAATACTTGGGCAATAAAAAAGGAGCTTATTATTTGTCTCAGGAGGAGTCCCCTTCCTGTGTTCTGACATTCCAAGGAAGGAATTTGGTGATGGACCCCTGCTGATGGTAAACTTTCCTTTGCTCTATATCCTTCCAAGTGTCTCTATCTATGTCTTCATTCCAGTCCGAATTTGAAATGGAGAGGAGGAGAGGGGGGATGAACTGTAGTCTTATCCATTCTAGTCCCACTTTCTCCAATGTATCCAGGTAGTATGTGGACCTAAGCAGATCTCTTTTCATGTCAGATGGGGAGTGAACTTCAATCATCTTCAATCTCATAGGTAGGTCCTTCCATTTGTCGCTAATCTCCTTGACCACTGCCAGTCTTTGGATTCTTCAAATGTCTCTGAAAAGTGGTCCATGGCTTCCTTATGTTTCTCATGAAGAATCAGGATTGGTTCCATATACAAATAAGGTAATACTCTAGAGCAAGCCATCTTAGGAAGGCTCTTCTATTGGGTGGGTGAAAAAATAAAGAAGAAGAGGTTAAGGCACTAATTTCCATCTAGGTTGGGTGGTGAGATGATGAAATGAAGCCATGCAAAGGGAAATCATAAGCTTATATGCAAACATTGGAATATACTTTAAGTCCAACAATTAACTAAGCATGAGCCCTAAGAAAAATAAAATCTAATGCAAACTCCTGCGCCTAGAAAACAAGAACAACCAAATCATGATATATAAAAATATATATATAAAGGCATCTATTAAGATTTACTATGGCAGGGGGATTCTCAACCTCGATATCTTAAAAAAAAAAAGTTCAACGGTGGAATCTATAGTAAAAGACTCAACAATGCCAAAGTCGAAGAGTCTACTAGTGGAGTGATCAAGTTTAGAAATAAAGTCAGTGTAAGATTCAATTGCAACAATGACCGGTCCAGGGAGAGTGTCTTCAGAAAGGATGAAAGACCTATGTTGAAGTTCATCCCAAGGAACATCTACATCAATAATAGCCTCTAGGAGGGCTTCATCTTAGGGGAAAACACTACCCCATAGAGGGTGCAAATTAGAACATTCACTTGGGCCAATGGGGGGGAAAGGTTTCGATTCCCCCAATGGAGAAAACATTTGACCCATGTCCAAAGAAGGTCAGTTTGAATGAAAAGGTTCCTTATTAGTCAAAATTGAAAAAATGAGGTATAAAGCCACATAATTCACCTATGCCATAGTATTGTCCAACCAAATAATAGGGATGGATAGATTAAGTGCGAGCAACAAAAGCCATAACATGGTATAAAGTCAGAAATGGTTGAGAATCACATTATGATAGATGATCAATGGTGAGTTGTGGCAATGCTTCCTTCATGAGGAAATTAACTACATGAAAGAGCGAAGACACCACATCATTCATGGCATACACGTAATCACTCCCAAGGAGCATATGGAAGTCTAAGGGTGTTGTCACAACAAATACATCGACTAATACAATCTTCACACTTAATGAAATAGGTAATTTATGAAGAATCCCTATAGGTTCATGAGGTCTTCGATCAAAATCACATAGCATACTCATAAATGAAATTAGGTGGGAGAACCCAAGTACTTCTAGGTGGAGGAAGATCAAATGCTAGAGGAAGCTCATTCATCCACAACACACCGATGAACCATGTATCCATTCAATTTCACCTTTATTTTAAAAGGTGTAGAAGAAGGAAGGCATGGCTCCATCACTCTATCCAAGTCAAAAGTAATGAGCCTAGAGCTTGGAGGGTTTACACTCGAATAAGATGACTTTCTCCTTTGTCTATAAGGTTTGGAATGATCAGTGAGGAAGATTTGATGGATGTTCCAGGTAATTTGTAGTAGGTGTGTGCATAAAACCCTAATCTAATCCGGTTGTGAAATTAGATACAAACAAATAATAAAAGTAAAGTAAAAGTAAGACCAAAGGATCACATGAAAGCACAATACCAAGTCCTAGCTTATGAGAGAATGCAAGACAAATAATAGAACACTACAATCTAACATTGAAATATAACATATGGTTGGAAAATTAGAATACTTTTTTTAGCTCCAAAAAAGGCAAGAGAGACTCATGGTAATACACCTAGAGAGATGGCTTTGTTGTAGCAAGGTGGGAGCCAAAGCTTCTCTTTGGGAGGGTCCTTTGTTATCCTTGTGTGCTCCAACTCCAAGATCTTGTAGAAAAAGGGCTAGTTCTCTTTGTGATGGAMAATGGTGGAAGCTAGCTAGTGTGCAAGAAACTATCAATGGTGGATAAACAAGAATGATGGCTTCAAGTCTCTCTAGTGGAATTTTAGCAGCATAACCTTACTATTTTTTGGATATCTAAAATGTAACCCCGAGACATTTATTTATAGGTTAACAGTAAGACTCTTATTTAGATCTAGTTTCCACGTGAACCCTCTCCATGCATTGATGAGAGATGATGGGTTTAGTGGAGATAATGGAAGACTAAATAAAGGTTATTAATGAAACGAGGGTCGAACAAGGTCCACATGTACCCACTACATCGTCTAAAGGAGCACGAGCAGATAAATGAGCCATTTTTTGCATTTCATAAGGGTTGCACAGATAATTAGAGATTTCTTGTGCTCCACACGCAGAATATGAGGAATAAGTTGCCCTAGAAATAGTAAACTTATGAGTTTCACTCTGCTAGGTGAGGTACAAAAAGGTCTTATAATGATGAACAAGGGTGCATAATATGTGTTATGACTGTAAAAGTAATGTATTTGGTGAAAACTACTCAAACTATATAGGTGATAAAAAATAGGATGATAACAGTTTCCCCCTTATGTATGAGGATATAAGTAGTTCGTATGGTTGAAATACATCACGAGTTTCTTTTCTAACACAGATGGAATATGAAAATGGGCCAAATAAGGAGTGGAGTGTCCAAAGATATGAAGGACGGCCTGCAGATAACTTTGGAGAACCACTTGCAAAACAAAAACCATGAGGTGAGGTGTATACATGATCTAAATGTCAACGAGGCGGGCATACCCATGCTCGTGAAGATGTCATAGTACAATACAATATGGGACTAGATAAAAGTACATGAAAATAAGAAATACTACATCCTATCTGAACACATGTGAAGGAACAATGGCCCCCTGGGAGGGGTGATCAACCACAAAAGCCCTATTAAACAAAATGGGGCCAGGATCTAGAAAAATCTCACTGAGGGAAAGCTCAATCTGGAGGCTCAAAAATTGTTGAGTAGAGCCAAACACATCTTGGGATTTGCAACTGAAGCTAAAAAACTGGATCCAACATTCACTGGAATAGGTAGAGAGCTACCTGAGGGGAAGCTCCCACCTCGAAGGCTCAAAAAATGATGTAAAGATCCATACATGTCTGGTGGTCTTCGACTGGAACTGGAACACTGGGACCATCTATGTGTATAAATATCAACGATGCTCTAATGAGCTGGAGTCGAGCACGTGAGAAACTACCATGTCAAAGAGCAATGATGACTCTCTTTGCCTGGTCTAAGGTGATCAACCAATGATGAAAATAGAACCAAGGTACACAAAGCCTCTAAACCAATCCCATAGAATAAAAATGTTTATGCAATATATTATGTCCAAACATAAGATTGAAATACAAAACATAAACATATTATATATAATATATAAAAAAACACACACATATAATCAATTTTCTTTTATATATCAATTTTTTTCAATAATTTAAATCCAATAAGATTATAAAATCAAATGAATCCATTTCAAATTGGAGTAGAATCACATCCCATACAATATAGTTTGATTTTATCATCAATTATATCACAACTTGCGCCCACTTAAGTACATACACAGTGCACTTCCAATCTACATCTACATTAAAAACAATGACATACTTGTTAATGAAAGTTAAATCTACTTCCTAAAATTTCAATTTAACTTTATATACTTTTAAACCATTGGAGTTCCATGCTCTTTAATCATTAAAACTTCAACCATAAGCTTTTTACTAGGCAGAGTGAACTTAATCTGGGAACATGATAATGATGGAAGTGTGATCAAAGCACAATGAAGTTAATGTGGTACACCTCATTAATTATCATATCCACTCGGCCGCATTTGTGTTGAATTATTTGTTGAAAAGAGCGTAGTCTGGTCGGCGTAGACCTAAAGGCGTAGTGACACTTTGAAAAAGATGGTTGAAAGTTTTCTTGTTTGATATTTTATGTTTTATTTTATGTGATCACGGATAAGTGAAATTAGTAGTAAAGTTGCTTATACTTGTTTTTTTTAAGAAATGTTTTAATTTAATAGTTGTATTCATTTTAAAATTGTAATTTTCAGAAAAAAGAGTATAATATGAATTAAAAAATTTAAATGTATTTATCGTATACTTAGAACTAGTTTTAAACACTAGGTTTGATTATTGTAATACTTTATTTAATATTGTTAATTAATAATAATAATTATATTGTTTTATGTGTAAAATTTTGGTTAAGTTATATATAATTGTAATTGTTTAATATTTTAAATTGTGATCATTTCTATTGTGCTTACATTGAGTTTAGTGGGTAACCTCTTCTACATTATTTGAACATGCTATAAAAAAACAACGTGCAATGTCTTTCAATAATTGATAAAAGTAACGTGCAATGTGTTTCAATAATTGATAAAAAGTGTTGAGTAACTCTAACAACTCCTTACTTCTTTTAAGCAAATAAATAATTCCTTTAAAATTTGGACAAATAAATGATTGGAAAAATATATATGTAAGTAAGGAATAAGGATGAGCATAATCATATATATTATAATTATATTATTTTTTTTTCAATAGTAAATATTTTTTTTTCCATTAGAAAATTTGTTCAATTATATTAGTGAATATAATTTGTTTACATCTTCTTGTCCATATAGGAAATCAAGAGAAGAATTATCCAAAAAGTACCATAGAGTCTCAAAAAGTGTTACCCAAATATAACAATCCTTACAAGTCTAAGTTAACCATTGATTCAAAATAGAAAGCATAAAAACCAAAATACTAAACTAGGAGAGGTTTCATTTGTTGAAGTTCTTTTATCCATAAAACTATAAGGAAAAAAACTAAACTATAGTAAGCATGACCAATACAGAGACAAAAATGACTAGCACTAGAAAAGGTTGAGGTGTCTATTGGGACCTTCAGTCCCATTGACCCACTTGTAAAAAGTAATTATGCCTTCATGTTCCTGTAAAGCTTACTTAGAAAGAAGGTCTGCCTCCTTATTATATTCCCAAAAGATGTGCTCAAAACTAATTTCTTGAAAGTGTTTAATTAATTCCTTGATTATGGGCTTCCATCCTTCAATTGCACTTGCCTAAAGTCTTCCTCTTTTGTTTAGCCATTCAATAACTACTTTAGAATCTCCCAGAACCTGAAGTTTATGAAAAGATAAATGTGTTGCCAGCATTAGTGTTGCCCATACTTCCAGTAGTTCTGCCCTTGTATTTGATCCTTCCCCACAGTTGAAAATACATCTATACACTGATAAATTAGGAGTTTTGAAACCCCCCTCCCCCGCTCCACATTGTTTTACATTTTCTTGTGCCGCCCCATCAAAACATGCTACTGTAGTATCAAAGTGCCGAGAAATCATACAAGATCATAATGGGATATAATTGTGAGGTGTCGAGTGCTTTTTCAGTGATCTGAGTGTCTTGGTGACCACATAGAGAATAGATGGAGAAGTCTTCTCGAAAATAGTTGAGTTCCTCTCTAACCAAATATACCAACAAATATGAGCAGCTAAAATGGAGGGGATAGACTTGTCCTCTGTCCAATTTTTAAAACAGTCTGACAGTGTATTCCCTTCCCAAACTTTTTTAATCTTCTATCCAATTTGAATTCTCTCCTAGACTGATTTTTCAAATGAGCAATGTATGAAAAGATGGCTTATATTTTCAGTTTCTTGTTTGCATAATTGGCACCGACTTGGACCTTCCCAACCTTTTTGTCGTGGATTATCCCATGTTAAAAAAAAAATCCGCTACCAACCAAATAAAGAGTTTTATTTTAAGTTGTATATCCCATTTCCAAACTTTTATCCTCCGTCCACCTCTGGGTTGATAATAAAGCCATATATGCATTTTTGACAGTAAGGGATCCTGAAGAATCACCTCTGGTCCACAACAATTCATCATCTTTATCCTAGATGGAGGCTCCTGAACCAATAAGTGTTATTCAAAACTGATCCCATTCTACTGCCAAATCAGCCGTAATGCCCAACTCAATACTCCTGATCCAATTAGTCGTAGTGGAAACTTGAGCAAGTTGTCCCCTAGCCTAAGAAAGTAACGAAATATTTTTTTGTCTTAATAAAGAAATAAGAATATGAGAGAGAAAGGATTTGTCTCCCATCCCCAGAATTTTGTCTCTACCGAGAAAAACATGATGACCCAAACCCAGAATCCAACTCAGCTAGTTTGTGATCAAGTGGACCGATTTTAAGATACTATTCCATATTCTTGAAGTCGTTGTCTATTGAAAGGATGCCGACCTAAACCAATTTATGACAGTGGTAAATGGAAGATATTTATCTTTTATAACTTTGTGCTAGATTCCATCCCGCATTAACGCTCGCCATAGAGTATTAGCAACCAAGGCTTTGTTGAAATGGAAAATATTGTGGAATCCCCATCCACCATAGTTCTTTGGTTTAGACAGAGTCTCCCACCTGCAAAGATGATAATGACGTGTTTCGCTATTACCATTCCAGAGAAAATTAAACATAACTTTCTTTAACTTGTTTAAGACTGAGTAGGGCATGGACGCCAACGACATCCAGTAAACCGACTGGCTTTTTAGTACCGATTTCAGTAAAATATACCGTCCACCCAAAGATAACCACCTATTGCACCAATGTCCTATTTGTTTTTCAACCTTTGCCAACAACCAGCTCCAGTCTTCAACTTTATGTAGCCCAGTCTTTAAATAATAACCAAGATATTTGAAACCAATTGAAAGATCTGAAAAGGTAAATGGGAGTATTGTCTTGAATGGAATTAAGTCCACCTCTGATAGCCCCTCATATAGTACTATTATTTTTTATTCATTTACCTGTAGACCGGATGCATTACAAAACAATTTTATGAGTCTCTCAA
This sequence comes from Picea mariana, assembly GCA_032191745.1. Taxonomy (NCBI): domain Eukaryota; kingdom Viridiplantae; phylum Streptophyta; class Pinopsida; order Pinales; family Pinaceae; genus Picea; species Picea mariana. The sequence continues at coordinate 10,184 of JASDQU010260449.1, forward strand.
TCTCCATCCATTCTTGCAGAGTGGCACTAGTCATGATTAATACATCATCCACACAAAAAAAGTGGAGGATTTTAATAATTCTAGACACCTCTACTCCCGACAGCTTCCCTTCCCATTTACTTTCCTTTAGTAATAGGCTAAGACCCTCCTCCATAACCAGAATAAACAACAAAGGGGATAATGGGCACCCTTGGCGTAAACCTTTGCCACATCTAAAAAAATCCATATACCCCCCATTAAGTAAAACAACAAAGGACAAGGAAACGACACAGCTCATAATCCAATTGGTCATCAGAATACCAAAGCCCACTCGTATTAAAATCAACCTTAAAAAATCCCAATTTATGCAGTTGTAAGCTTTTTGTAGATCCAACTTCAATACAAGGGATTTTAATTTTGTTTTTTTATATACAAGTGGGTAATTTATGCAGTCGTAAGCTTTCTAGATATCTTGTAAAAAAAGGATTATGCTCTTTTTATGGATGAATGCCATGACTTATTAACTTATGTTAACATGATTACATGGTCTTATGTCATCCAAACAATTTTTTTATAAATAAATTAACTTAATTTGAAATTATGTTAATTATATTTTTAATATGTATTAAAATTAACATAATTTAATTAAATATATGATTAGTTGTTTTTTTTGTAAGTGAGTGTGAGTATATGTATTACTAAAAAAGACTAATATACAAAAAGAGGAACTCCCTGGTCTACCAAAAAGGAAACCAACCCAGGGGTTCCAGAGTTGTGTTCTCTGAGATAACAGAGGGGTATGGTTGAATCACCACATTGGGAAACTGGTCCAGTCCCATCATATCCAGTTTTGACAAGCTAATTATAACAAAACCATAAAAACACAAGACAACAATTAAGACTGGCCCAATAATATTCACTGATCATTGGCTACCTAGCGCTAGTCCAGGATTATGAGATTCTTTTTTCCATCTTTCTCCTTGTCCTTGCTCTCCTCCCTCTGGGCCACCGTGTGGGTCTTCCTGATCCAGGTTGGTGCTTCATTCCCATCTGCAGGTGTGATGTCCATATTATGGACGTAGCGCAAGCATAAGTGGAATTGTCCAGCCATTCACTCTAGCTTCTCCTTCTGGTTCTTCTGGTCCTCTGCAATTCATTTTGTACTAGCGTCCAGGTTGCTGAGGCAACTCAAAATTTATTTTAGCAATTGTTTTTGGGCCTTGTTACCCTTCCGGTTGGAAGCTTTCTTTTCTGTGCTCACTTTGCCTATCAACATCTTTTTCTTCCATGCCATCTCTATCGTCTTATGGTAGAGGGTTTCCTTGGACTGTGTGGTCCCTGGGTCCGTTATCCAGTCTGCTTCCTGGCTCAATTCCTCCCAGGCTTTGCCCTTGTGCTTGACAGTGATTTCCTTGTCCCACCTGGTGATGGTTTCTTGACCTTTCGGTTCGACCAATGCCTGGAAGGTGCCCTTGGTGTCTTGGGCTACTTTCTCCATCCTTGAAATCTTTCTATGTCTTATCAGATTTTCGTCCATCTGGGTGTTTCTTTTGACGTGTGTTTTCTTCATACGCACCATCTTGGCTGGCTTGTGGCGGTTCTTTCCTTGAATTCTCCTCCTGTTCCTATCTACCTAGGGGTTCTTTCTTGCTAGGACCTTGCTTTTGTGGTGGCTTATGTTGTTGTGCTTTGTCCAACTGCATCTATTCCTAGTGCTTCGCCTGTTATGGAAATTCTCCAGCTACGGACTCGTCCTTGCAATCATGGTATGCCCGTAGAGGTGGTTCTTCCCGTCCTTTTTCTCTGTCTCGGTATGTGTGACCATGACAGTCCATTCATTATCCTTGTGCCAGCCATTTCCCCTCCTCTTTGTGTAACCAAATTTTCTTTTCCCCGTACCTGTTCTTGGAAGGGGTGTGACCCTACTAGTGCGTGGTAACATCTTTTGTCCTACGTCACTCATGGCATGTTGAGTCCCATTTGTACTTTTCCTACTGATGTGACCTTGATGTCATACCCCCATCTGTTGTGTGCTCTGATCTCGCATTGTCACTTGTAATTGGGTGTTGGCCATGAAGATTCTGCCTGGATTCGTCATGCCCGCCTATTGGCCTTGCACCACTCCTCTCAATGTGACCTTACGTACTTAAGCTTCCGTCAAAGTCTTTTGTCGCTAGTTGTGTGTAGTCTGTTCTGAATTGACCATTTGGGATGTTGCTCTAGGTGGTGTTTAACTCTGATCCTTCCTTGCTAACCCCTTCATTAGCGATTCTATCCGCCAAGCTATTCGCTAAACTATGTACCCAGCACAACTCCACTGTGTTCATCTTTTGCAGATGCTCCTAGAATTTTTGCAGGGAGTGTGCCAAGCGCCGGTGTCTATGAACTTTGCCCACTCTAGTGTCGTTTTGGAGTCTCTTCACCGTGTTGATTACCAGAGTGGAGTCACCTCCCACGATAGTGTTTGTCATCCTTTCACGGCTTAGAAACTCGAGGTTGATCTCCAAGGCTCTGAACTCCGCTACGTTGTTAGTTGACTTTCCCATACTCCCGACGTACATCTGGATTATGTTGCCACCACTATCCCTGATAAACCCACCCATTTCTGTCATGCCTGGGTTTCCTTTTTCCTCCCCTTCGAAATTCAACTTGAGGGACCCTGCTGGAGGGGGATTCTAGTTGCACTCACCTAGTTGGAGTTGCAGTGGTCGTCCTATTTGTGCGTGGTTGCGACCGTCTTTTAGGTGAAAATCTTCTAGGACTCTAGAGTCCCGATCTGTGAGTTGTGCTTTCCCATTCTAGTAGTTGTGGCTCTGCATTGTTTCTCTTGTCATGGAGATTATTTTTTCTTTGATTTTCCATTCCGGGAGGCTTTAATTCTTGAAGATGTGTCGGTTCCTTTCTTTCCATATTGTCCATATGATCATCCTTGGAATGAGAGTCCAACATAGATTCACCTCTTCATTTTCGCTGTAACTCTCATTCCAGTTGTTGATGGTTGCACAGATGTTACCTCGAGTCCTATTGGACTGTCGAAAAACACCTGTCGCCCAGTCCCAGATCTCTGCTGTGTAGATACATTCATCAAGGAGATGATTCATTGTTTCTTCCTTAGCTTGATAGAGATGGCATTTTGACGGACCTATGAAGCCCCTTTTCCTTAGGTTTTCCCAGGTTAGAATTCGGTTGTGAAGTACTAACCATTTGAAATTTTTCATTTTTGGCCACTGGGGGCTACTCTAGAGCTTATCCCATTGTTGTGCTGGGTCTTCTTGGTCTTGGTCCACGATGTAATGTCAAGCTTCCTTCAAGTTGAATTCCCTGCCATTTTTCCGGCCCCGTATTAATTGGTCTTCTTCTTCCGAGACTGCAAATTTTCCTTTTTCTCAGTTCCTTCTCCACCTCTTTCACAATGGTTGTAGTCTGATCACTAGTTTGGGAATTCAGATTGTCCCGGATTATCCATATGTTTCGATCTGTTTCTTGCTTCCAATAGTAGTGTATGTTGGTTTTGCCTTGCACGATCACGTCCTGTTGGAGTTCCTCCCTATTCGAATTTTCCATCTTGGGTTCCTGTTGCCAAGCATCCTCCCATAATCTGGTTGTTTTACGATTCCTTACTTCCCAGAAGCTATGTGTCTAGACCCTGTGCCAAGCTAGGTTCCAGATGGTTGATCCCTCCCTGGTGCCCATAAAACGAATTCGGTCCTGGTCATTTATGTCTGGGGCATACTTGGCCTTCTAGAGGGTTTCCCATGGGGTAGAAGTTTCTTTAACCCATCGCCACCAAAGTTTCGCCCCATAGGATTCATTGGTTACTTGTGGATCTCATAGCCCCAGTCCTCCTTTGCATTTTGGGTTGCAAACCTTCTCCCAAGCCACCAGGGCCCATTTTTTCTTTGTTTATGCTTCTCTCTGTAGGAAGTCCCTTTATATGGTCTTTATTGTTTTTTAGTATTCCTTTGGAGGCGGGAAAAACGAACATCATATAGGTTGGAATTGCTTGCAGAACCGTCTTGGTCAGTACCAGTCTCCCCACTAGGTTGAGGGATCTGTACGTCCATTTTTTCACCCTCTCCTGTAGCTTGTTGAGCACTCCTTCCCAAGTTTCCATTTTGTAAGCTTTGTCCGTCAGGGGGATGCCCAAGTATTTAGTTGGGAGAGTTTTGCGCTCAAAGCCCAAAATATTTGCCAAGTTCCTTTGGATTGTAGGGTTGGTGTTGAAAACATAGATCATTGATTTGAAATGGTTGAACTCGGCTCCCGAGGCTTCCCCAAACTCTTCTAAAATCCTTTTGAATGTTTTTGCTTCCTTGACCGTGGGTATGCCATGGAGTAAGGTGTCATCCACGAACTGTTGGTGTGTGGAAGTAGGGCATTTTTCGAAAGGTTTGAGGCCTGTTATATCTCCTACTGTTGTTGTGCTTTTTATGCTTCGACTAAGACCTTCCATCATCAGGATGAACATGAAAGGGGATAGTAGGTCTCCTTGTCTGATGCCTCCAGTGGGCCAGAAGGGTTTGGCTGGGGCTCCATTTATCAAGAGCGATAAACTTGTCGTTGAGACTAGGCTGATAATCCAGCTAATCCAGTGTTGGGTGAAACCAAAGGCTTCCAGAGTCTTAACCATGTAGTGCCAGCTAATGTTTTCATAGGATTTTTCTAGGTCAAGTTGTATTATCGTCCCCCCTCTCCTCTGGATTTTCAGGGTGTGGATTAGCTCATGAGCATGGATGATGTTGTCCGTGATTTTTCGTCCTTCCACAAAACCTGCATGTTCTTGTGAAATCAGTGTGGGTAGGAGGGGTTTCAATCTATTGGCTATGACTTTAGAGATTATCTTGTAAACCGCATTGCATAAAGCTATGGGTCTGTAGCAGTCAGGGGTCCTTGCTTCATTTTCTTTAGGGATTAGAGTAATCATTGTGGCATTTAACGCTTTAAGGATGGAGGCCGACCGTCTAGAGTCCTCCACCACCCTATAAACATCATGTTTGACGACTTCCCAACAGTCTTTGAAGAATTCCACTGTGAAACCATTTGGACCTGGGGCTTTCCCGTTGGGAATCTCTTGGATCACTTGATCAATTTCCTCCTTAGTTATGGGTTTGTTTAGGTTGTTATTTTGTTCCTCGGTGACTAGATGGGGGATGTGTTGCATTATCCTCTGGATGGCCTCCATTCGGTCTTTGTTGGGTTCCTGGGCTATCCCATGGAAGTGACTTACCAGGGTATTTTCAATCTCCTTGTGGGATTCTCGCTCGATCCCATCCTGATCCTTAATTTTCAGGATTTTGTTGTGGGCTCTTCTGGCAATGGTTGTTCTATGGAAAAACTTGGTGTTCCTCTCTCCTTCCTTTAGCCATCTTATTCAGGACTTTTGGCGCCATAAAATTTCTTCCTGTTGGCATCTTCCTTCCCATTCCTGGGTCATTTGGATCTCTTCCTTTTTTCGGTCCTCTGTGTATCCCTCTGTTATGCAAACTTCTAGGAGTCTTCTCATTTTGTATTCAATATTTTTCTTCTCTTGGTTGATGTTGCCAAAAATTT